>OMNV01010167.1:12321-37013 GCA_900303265.1 Brotula barbata | reverse complement strand
GGAAAGGTTGGACAAAAGGGAAAAGCAAAGAGAAAGCAAAGATTTAGAGACGACGAGAGGGACGGAGCGTGTTCAAGGTCTGTCTGTAAGTAACAGAAAGATGACTGAGCCCTGGACAGATGAAACATTGGGAATCATAGACGAAAGAACGATTATTGGTAATAAATTATGCTACAAAACAGAATGACATAATGAGGATGATTGTTGGTGTGGACAGAGGGATCACACTCACATCTCTAGGACAGTCTTGAGTTGCTCCAGTTTTGATTTCTTCTCTTCTATCTCACAGTCGTTGTGCTGGCCCAGTTCAACCAGGAGCAAACGGGCGATATCCAGCACTTCCTGCAAACATGCAGTAAAAATATGTAACTTCATATTACTATTTACTAGCCTGTGTAAGAGTGGAGAGTTACAGTAAGGTTTGTTATTTACACAACAACACTAGGATATTTTGCAACACACAATACTGAATAGCTGGATTTCCACCAGTGTTACTGTATGGTGTCAGAAACCATTCATTCTTAAAAGACAGAGTTATAGTCTGCCACCAAACAAAGACCAACGAAAACAAACAAAGAATGAGAAACAGAAGGAACAAAAGACTAAAATCATTCACTGACCTGCAGCTGCTTTGGCTTCTTCAGCTTCAGCTTTCCAGATTTGTAACCTCCATATTTCTCAAACAACTCGAAGAAGCTTTACGTGGGAGTGTCAGACAGCAGGGTTAAGTAGAACAATTTGACTAGGTCAAAAAATATCTTACATTAAATAATCAAAAACGACACAAATATTAACAAAATATTTGAGCTGTGCATAAAATGTGGGCGATAAAGACATCTTAATACCCAAACGAGGGGACTTACAGTGGATGTCGGACTTCCATTTTCATCTTTTGCTTTGGAGTGCGATCTCCATGGCGGATGATGGCAATGACACAGCGCAACTCCATCCTTAACGGTTGGAGAAGATGGAGGACAACACAACATTAAAATACAGCAACAAAACTGAGTTGTCGTACCACATCGGTTGACCTCCACTAAACCTTAAGTAACCCTAACATGCCATTGCTTACCAATGAGGGTATCACACACGCACTGCCTGGGCAGATGAGATTTCACACCTTACTGTCCGACTGTGTGAAGCTCTGAGGTCATTGATTCTGCTCAGTGATCTTGATTTACTGTGTGAAGGATTTGTTTCTCACTATTGTACACCAGGAAGCCTGAATTGATTAACTTTCTAGTACATTGTTTTCTTTCTGCTTCTGAGGCGTGCAAGACCTTATGTTAAAGAAAGTATAAAGAGCGTGTAATACCACTTATGTTATGTTGATGGAGGTGGATTCCTACATTTATAATTACATACATGGTTCCTGAGGTTGTTGGGACAATGGGGATGTCTTCAGACTCCATAGGGATGGACCATGGGATGTGGAATTGTGGGGCTAATTCTCTCATCACCATGTTCCTGGACAGTAAAGAAATGTCAACATCAGGCCACAAAAAAGGAATAAAATTAAAAGCATGTATGACACCTACATTTCATCTAAATCAGTCCTATGAAGTGTAAGAGCACTTCAGGTTTTACGAAACGACATTTTACCACAAAAATGTTTCATTTTTACATTAACAATAAGAAGTTGCCTCAGAGAGTTGTCATTGTCACTCTTAATGTTGCAACGATTGCCTGTTTCAAATAGGATGTTTTTGTGCTGCTCCCTCTTCTTGGCACAGATCAATACGTGGGTAGTTCTCAGGAAAGCATTCCTCTGCTAACACAGTGTGTCTTAGTTGGTTTGTTCCTGTGAGGTCTTTGTACACCACGTGTTTGTACACCTGAGCATTGTCACTCAAGGAATTACATTTCAGGCTTGTGTTCATTACCACAAGGGAGCCAAGATGTCTGAGTCTTGCCCTTTCTAGTTGTAAAATTTATGAGACTTTCGTCATATAGCTTCAGTTACTCGGCCTGGAAAGCGAGGTGATAAATCAGCAGCAAATTGAGACATAAAGCTGACAAATAGGATCACCGGAGGTGTCAAGCACGATGGATGAATTACAAGATGAGTGCCATGTTACTTTCAAAAAAAAGCAAGAAAAGCTGAAACTGCAGTGTGAACCTAAACATTTAATGTATTGGACTATTTCAGCTGTAACTGTCTGAATTAAAGTTTGGAATTTGTCAAATACCAGTGCGTCACATCAGTGATTTATAACTACATTTTAATAGTTTGTACTGTTATTGCTGACAGCCTGTTTATTCTGTATTATGTTTTTATATCTGTTTTGGTTGTCTGTTCACATGTGGACAAAAGGGAAAAAAGGACGTAATTATGAATTGTGATAAATTACATTTCAGTTATGCTAAATAATAAAGTCAATAAACAGATGTTAAATGCAGAATTAAGGTCAGGTAATGTCACCTACCCCAGGACTTTGGCACAGTCATCATAGTACTTCATGGAGTTTTTGACAAAGCTAAAGCCATTAACGTCACAGACGTACGAGTGGCCGTTGGCTCTCAGCAGGTCAAACCCACACACTGTTTGCTGGGTAGAAAAATTACAAACAGCTTTAAATGCCAAAATACAGAATGTCAGGCATAGTGTTACACAAAAACAACAACCTACAGATCAGTTGCTGCTTTTATTACACACTGACAAACTCATGAATCCCTAAATGGGTCACCGAGAAAGAAATTAAAGTCTTTATACATTTGAGCCACCTTATCAAGCAGCCTATTTGATTATTATTCTAGGATAGCCAGCTGACCGAGAAAAGTAAGATGATCTTGTAAATGAAAACCCTAGTGTGAACATTTGTGTAAAGAACATATCAAAACACACACAGCACACCAGAAAATAAAGGAACTGTAACTTTAAATGAAGACAAGGCGACAAGCTGCTGTCTTATTGGATGCACATGGTTTTACTCTCACTATGACTGTGATGTGATGTGATACTTTCCTGACTCAACAGTTTCTGGTTTGCTCATCTGCAGACTTAGTCACGCTGTATGATGTCTTGTCCAGAAAAAGTAAGGAGGCTTTCTGACAATCCTATACTTGGGGGAGGTCCCTTGATGTCTCCCAACTAACTATGCAGCACTATTTGGTAACTGAATGGATGGCGAGTTCCCTGATCGGTAACTTAGATTTACCTTGAAGGCCAAGCAGACCTTTCGGGCTACCAGTTTTTCCATGGCAGTGAGCATGACAGGGTAGCGAACCTCCTTCCCCTCACTGTCCCTCTCCACTTTCCCATCCAAGGCTGGCGACTTTCGGGCCTCGGCATGGGCATAATCTGGACCCACTGTGTAAACCTGGAGCAACCAGAGCATTTTTAAATTGATTCAACAACTCTACCTATATTTAACAATATAACAGAACCTGGGCATTCACAGTACCTTCACATCAGTACCGTCTGTCGGCATGAACTCCTCGTAGATGTAGGACCCAGTCTTTCGCACACTGCTCTCTGGGGAGTACACGCTGCTACGACTTCCTATCTACAGCAGAGAGAAAGCCAGAAACAGAAACAGTGAGAACTTTGATACACTCTGAACCAAACCTGGAGGTAAATATCTTTTGTAGAGTCCAATTGGAGATGGGTACCTTTCTGAACAGTCTCTGGCTGCCGCCTCCAGCAGAGGTTGGGTAGTAAATGTAGACATTATGGTCCTCGGCACATACAGGTTTTTCAACAAAAGGTTTAGGGAAAACCTCTCCGTTCACCTCAACATGGTCCTCACATTCCACCAGATTACACTCTGCAAATCAAAGGTCTTAAGTTTTATATTATGTAACACATGGCAAAACAGTTAGACCAAGGATGAAATGCAAAAATAACTTTCCACGTCAATTTGTAGGAATGTACAATGAAACCAAACATCTAAGCTGGCTTGAGGAACTGAGTCATGAACCTTCATGTGTTTCTAGTTCTCATACAGGAGAAACTTGACCACACAGCGCCTTTTGAATGAATCCATTTTTGAAACTTTACTGCTGCTCTGTACGGTCCCTTAAATCAAGGCTGTTATCTTCTATCTTTTCCTAAAGCATGTGTGCCCCAAACATTAACTAAGAATTCTTGCTCACCTTGAGGATTGTCAGGGTCTCGGTTTAGCACAGCATAACGCGGCAGATCAATTCCCTCTTCCTGTAAAATACGGTACACTTCCCTCCTGACAGGAAATTAAAGACTTGTAACTGGTAACCCAAGGCAGCAGTGCACATAGTACGGTAGACTGTCACGTGCAACTATGATGTGTATGTGTGACACTGGTTAGACTGTACCTGTCCTGTATGAAATACTGCATGTTCAGGTCATTGATGAGCAGTGGGTTCCTGAGCTTAGCATACTGCACAGCTTTGTCCAGAGGGAAACCTGAAATGTGTCACATGACGCAATTTAACACATAAATTAAACTAAATTAAACAACTAAACTGGCTTTATGTCATGTTCAAAACTTCAGGCCTAATTTAAGCTTTAAAATTCACCACAACGGTCTATGTTTTGTTCAGGGTGCTGCTGCTGTGCTGGTTGTTTTCTGCTATGTTAATCTCCTGCGAGTGGATACGTACCATGGAAACCACATAAACATCACAGTGAAGTTCAGTGTTTGGTCAGGTGGATAAACTGGATGTTTTTAATAATGTGGCTGCTGCCTGAGGATGGCAAAATCTGTGATTTCTTAGGGAATGGAAGCATAATCTGAGCTCAGCCTCCAGATGTAATTTAAATTATGGCACACACACACACACACCCACACACAAACGCAGTACATACACATAATTTATCTATAAGTGTCTTGTAATGCATTTAAGTATTAAAAAACTGTTCTCCACTACCCCACTGCTCTCCCTGACAGCATGGAATGCAGAGTAATTTCGGGAAAAGGGGAAGGGAAATTAAAAGTAAATAAAACAGATTTTTTCAATTTCCAATAACAATAGCACAGACTCATGTATTCCCACGGCCAGAATAACACTCCATTAAAAATAGAACAGAAAAACAGCCCCACATGATAGACTCTGACTCAAATACACAAACTAAAATCATTCCACAGTGGAAAAAAAATGGCAGCATAAATATTGCATGAGCGTGGCCTCATCCTCTGCTTTGCATTTCGTGGTGTTAATAGGAACATGACACATGCACTCGACAGTAGCATATAATACTTTGAATTTGAGTAATAAAATGTAAATGCGTAATACATAGGTTATCATTTGAGTTATACAGGCCATATATGTGTTGAGGTACGTTAAACCTATTCATCTCATTCTCCCTCTGGATACCACACATGGTCAACTGAAGAGCAATATTAATAACAGGCCAAAAATAGATTTTTTACAATCCCACTGTTGTCTTTGCTTCTCATCGAAGCATTCCCATAGACGGCTACTGGCTGCTGTCACGCAGCCTGGTGCAGCTGACATGAACCTGGCACCCTGTCAAGAAATATGGAAAGGCTCCCTGTTCCATTATGCAAAGGGGCAAGAAAAGGCCGTAATTCCATTGAGAAAGCAGTGCCACCTCAAAAATAATAACTAATTGCTTACACTCTCATTCATAAAGTTATTTGGCTTGGAGTTGTGACGTATAATTAATGGAGACCTATCACTGGAACAGAGACAGGTCAAGCATCAGTTATGAGTTCTTTTAGTAATGGATGATCATGATTCATGGAGCAAAGAGGAAAGATGATCTGAAATATAATATGAAAGCCTGCCTAATAAGACAGCACATCCAGATAAAGAGAAAGCATCTGGATGATAGCTGTAAACACACTGTAAACTACAGGTAACTAACACGTAAGGACCTACAAATATAAGATGACAGGACACTTTTTTCGCCCCTCATGCAAAAGAAGAGGATGGAATCGTAAAATTTTACCTTTAGAGTGGAAGGAGATGAGGCAGTCGCAGAGGGGCCACCTCTCAACAGGCTCTTCCAGAATCACCTCCTCAGGGAAGATGACCATGTCAATGTAGTCAAACTTACAAAGACGTTCCAGGATTTGAGTCATGGGCTTGGATTTGGATTTCTTCATCATGGCACAGATGCCAACCACGATCTGACGCTCTGATGGCTGTCAAAAGGGAAGGGGGGTTGTGAGAAAAGGATGTGAGTAAAGTTAAAGGTATGGGTACAAAAAACCACAGTAAAAACCACAGTAAGTTGACTTTCAACATATGAATGTAAAAAAAAAGCGCATGAAGATAAGATACTTTACTGTCGCGAGGGAATGTCACCAGTGCATCCATCTTTATAAAGGATCAGTGTAAAATCTAGTGAAATGCCTAAAATGTGCAAAGGTACCAAATAAATCAGGATGCATTCCAAGCAAATTAGCAAAATAATTACCAAGTGATTTATGATTCTTTAAGGAGTGACAGAATATTTATTGAGGTTGAACTTCAACTGCTCACACAGTGTAAATCACTGAGGATCAAGCAGAGATGAAGGCAGGCTAGAAATCATTACAAGCACGAAACCAACAGAGCACAAGCATGGAGTCCATTTATAGCCACACAACACACCAGAACTCTTACAGTTGTTGTACAATATTGCTCTCGTGACATCATTTGTGTGTTTCTGCCCATCTTTTTCCAATCTGCTACATCAAATACAGCTTACTTGCTATGAACGTCAGTCTTATATTTATGCCGTTCAGTTATTTTGTTGTGCTAAATTTCTGCTCCATTACTGATGCACTCTTATCTCTGTAAAATCCTGGTTTAAAGATAACATTTCTGCAACCTCAACAAGTTTTTCCTTAGATTAACATTTTATCATTTATACCAATTCAACTTTCATTTTAAGAGAATAAAAAAAGATTGTTTTCTCGACTTTTGTATCAGCTGATAAAATTATCTTCTGATACGAGCAAACGTTGAATTCTCCTGATCAAAACTAAATATTTCGTCTACAAGAGCCGTACACTCAGTGCTACGACATCTGTCACTTACTGACTCGTCGTCGCCGTCCTCCATTTTGTATTCTCGAAACATCCCCTTGTTCATGCCTGCCTCTATCTGGCCCATGTCCTGCTCATCATCTTCACTGCCAACCACAAACCGAGGAATGTCTCTGAAAGCCTGCCTTCGCCTTTCTGCTGATCTTCCTCCAGCTTGGGTCATCATCAGCTCCTGCGCAACATGGCTGCTCCAGGTGGCTCCACCAACAGCGGTTGTACTTGATCAGCAGGAGGAAACTGCTACCACGGTGTGATCCAGCAGCTGAATGACTGACACCTGATGAAGGATCTGTTGGCTGATAACAGGCACGTGTGCCTGAAAATGTACAACGTGTGCTGAGGTAGAAAAAGAAGAGTGAACGTCCCTGGGAGGTAGAGCAGAGGGAGCAAACTCTGAGTGTGTTGAGGTAGATGGTTGGTGTTCCTGTTGCTAGACTCTGTGTCAGAGCAGAGGCGGTTTGGGTCTGGGAGTTCACATCACCCAGGCTACAAACTCTTTGTCACAGAGGAAACTCTGTGGCCAATTTTCTCGCCCTAGAAAACAAAACACATGGAGAAAAAACTTAAATAACACAAGGGCAGTTAAAATATCTGAATCCTTATAGGGCTGTGAGACCAGCCACATTAAGAGAAGGAAAACACATGTGAAGATTAAAAAGGTACAATACTTCAACATTATCACACTGATGGTTCGGCTGGAAAGAATTTCCACACAGATACAGACAGTTAACACATTTACAAATTCAGATAATGGGGGCTAACACTGGAATCCAAAAGTACATCACCTTCATATCATCCCTCCCCCAAAGCCAGGCCGCCCAACAACCGCTCATGTTTGTTTTCATAGCATGTGACGAGGTCCGAATGTTAAGACAGCGTGGACTGACTGAACAACTTCTCCTCTTTTAACCAAATGGAATTGAAAACAGAGGTGTGAGGTGGAATAATAAGTAATACTATAGAATAATCAAATTACGCTATTTTGGGGATGAAAATGCTTCAAAATAAAATTTAATTCATCAAAGCTAAAAATAAGGTCTGTTAAGATGAAAGGTAAGCTAACACACTTTTCAGTGGAAGGTCAAACACAACCAACTCCCCCAACAAGTAAACAGAAGACTTAAAAAAACCAAAAGCCTTAGTAAAGTCGGTGCTAGTGGGAGGAGGCTGTCCTCAGTGTGAGTCTACTGCTGACTCAGAGCATCTCCTCACCTGAGGAGCTGGGCCTGCTGTGTTGTTTCCATGACCATGAAGCCTGAAGAGGAACCAGACCCATTCTCTTTTGTTTCCTAAACTAACAGGGATCATATTACACAGGAGGTCAGGTCCTTTATCCATTCACAAAGGTCATAGCTGGACCTGTTTTTATCTATAAACAGTAAAGCTGTCGTCATTCCTTACATTATCATGACTAAATAGGCATAGGTGCAAATAGCTACAAGCATTAGTTAGTAACTATCCTAGCATGACTCCCACGAAAAACAATTCACTGGGTGCACACAATAAGGCCTTCTAACCTGCCAACAACAAGCTTCACCGTGAGAAATTTATGCTAACCACAGGACCCCAGATCCATTGTGGTCTGCACAAATGTCCTGACCAATCAATACTGCACCCTCAAGAACTTCAACCTTGACAAGCTTCTTGTGAATGGGGTCAGCTGTGATTACCAGAGTGCCCATCCAAACAGGAAGCACCACTACCCAGAAGCTGAACCTGCATCTCTTCCCTTAAAAGTGTCACAACTGGGACAAACTATAATAGAAGCACTAAAATTTGCACATTAGTTTGAATATATTTTCTAAAGAAGAAGCAAACAAAAGAAAAACAAATTGAAGAAGTATACCGTTCAACCTACAATCTGAAAAGTACTTATTACCGCAGCACCGATCTAATATAAGTTTCCTGTCCTCGTGTAAAGGTAAAGCTGTTGTTAGAATTTATTTCTAGTAACTTGCCAGCCCACTTCATAATAAAGTGATGCAACACTGAGTTTGCTTCTGCAATCGATCTCCACTTCCCAGGACGTGCATAGGCCTGAGCTGCTGCTTTATCTAATAGTATTTGCTGTGAAAGCCGACTTATCTCAAGACAATGAAGTTTCCTTGAAGTTTTCCTCGCTCAATGCGACTGTCCAACTACAGTGGAAGAGCTGTAGTTTTAAGTCTATGATGCAAGTGGCCTGACTGATCCCGGGCTGTGTTCAAGGTACATCCTGGATTATGATCCGTTTAGAAAAGACTCCATCAAATGTTAAATAAATTGAAGAATTTTACAGGTGAAGTATTAATAAGATGAAAACAGGAGAATTTCTTCTACTTCTTCCACGTTATATCTTGTGACTGGTGGGAAAATTCATTATGACAAAAGAAAATTCTGATCACAAGGGGTATTGCCATGTGTGTACTAAACACTCAAATCCTTGAAAACCAAAACAGATTGTGACAACACAAAAATAGGGCACAGCTGAAGAACTCTTCAAATCCTGGAACAGTAAAAGACAGCATGTTGATGCAGTTTTCAAATGAAACGTTTCTCTTATCAAAGCAAAAGTGAAAGCACAGGAACATTTTCTGTATTTGCAGGCCTGGTACGTCAGTGTGAGCAGTGTTTGAAAAGCCTGACGGATATCTGATCTGAGCCCTCATAATAAACAAGCAAAGCTGAACCCAAACCATTATGTCATTCTCTCATGACTGAGCCAGGGCCAGAGAGCAAAGTGTGAAATAAAAATGAACCAGCATAACGCGCAACTTTAGTAGGCGTGTGAGTCGAGTAAACAGAGCCCGTGCTGGGCACTGTGTAGCTGTAACACCCAGAACTCAACAGGCCAACGCCCACCCACAGCAAACCGCCGATTCCACAGAAACAGATCGGATCGCGTCTCACCGTAGTCACAGGAGCCAACAGGGCAGTCCCCAAAGCCTTCGAGTTACCCTGAGTCTAGACACATTCACTCACGCACTACTGGATATTTAAAAATTACTCAGTTGGACACTTCCTAGATAGAAAAAAGATGCAAGCTTCCTGTGTCCTGGCATTTCAGGCAGGCAATATCTCAGCCAAATCTTAACATATGGCCAAGTGTACCTTGGTACCCAGAAATAACTGTGACCTCTTCTGTAGGGGATGAGGTGAGAGTGGGGGGACCTACAGGGGGTGGAGTGCGGCTGCAGGCTGGTAGGTGTCAGGTGCCAATGGCTGAGCTACTCTTCCCAAAGATAACTCATGGACGCTCAACTCCAAGGCGCTGACAGGCCGCAATAAACTGAAAGGAAGCCCTCATTGCTGCCCAGCAGTCCAAGAACACTAACAAACAGAATCATAAATAAAAAAAAACATAACAGCAGTGTGTATGTATGCAAGGGCGCGACCTTTACTGTACTGCTGCAGTGTTGGCAAAATAATGACGAACTGCAAGAAAAGTCAAAAAGAAAAGAGGGGAATTGCGAGTGGCTCTGGTCTGAGTGTGATATAAAGTGTTAAAATCCCTGCTCGTGTACACACAGACATTTCCGTTGTGTACATGGGGTGGAGCTGTGCATATGAACGAGTGAACAATGACAATAACGACAACAACAATGGGCTTACAAGCCAGGAAATTTGTTGTTTCCTGGGTTAGTCAGATCATTGTTAACAATGGGGATGGCCTTCATGTCTCGGGTAAACATTTCGGTAATGAAATCGCTAATTCCAATCAAACTACAAAAGCAGTTCAAATTTGTCTGTGACAAGGTTAAGCACATTTGGAAATGCAGTAAAATCTCTGTGCATCTCCGATGTGTTCCGTGCCCAGCGTGAGCAGAGATTTGGCTCCAAACCAGTGCTTTGGTCACAGATCAGAACAGTTTGCCACTGCGTCTGAATTTGGCTTTAAATGCGGCATAGAGCGCAGAGAATCGGTATCAACGGTAGAGGAATACAAACATTATTCATTGTTATTAGTTAGACCCGTTTTTCAACGTCAAAATTTGGGCTATGCTCATTCTGCTATGCAGTATATAGCATTCCAGACCGACAACAGCTGTGAGCAAAACTTGACTGAGCACTTGCTATTTGCAGGACACCAGTGGCGGCTGATTAAAGCCATAAATTACTTAATATCACATTACGCGTGGACAACACAATGGAGACAGATAAATGGGCCAGAACTGCCTAAGAGACCAAAGATAGAGCCGTCTTCTGTCTGCGAGTTACATCATCCCGCTCCATGAGAAGAAATTACCTCCATCAGCCTTGAATAAATTAGGAGGCTGATTAAAAACATCCACAGCTGTCATGCACTGGCTTTCATCCATGGATGAGGCACCGTCTTCATCACTGCAGGGCAGATCCACACAGCTCTAATGAAGGTCTTTTAACCTTTGAGACGTCTGCCACAGCAGGCCCAGCTCATGTTTATGACCTGGGAGGAGTGGGTCATTAGCTCCTATTTACATCACCATTCCACTGATAAGATGAGAAACACTGAGGAACAACTTTGCCTGTTAATTTGGGATGCATAGTGTGTGAATGGAACAAATTAGGTCATTGTTGGGTGGGAAAAGAGATCATGAGTATGACATATGACCATTATAATGAGTCAGGAGCCATTTGCTGTGAAAAGTATGCAATGGACAACAAAAGCAATGAATTTAATGAGTTTAAAACAAAATAATTTCCTATGAGAGTAAAGATTACTTGGGGCAAGGGAGCAGCTTGTTATCTGAGGAGATTCAGGGACTAAAGTATCAAACAGCTGTTAAACATTACATTCAATAAACCTTGAAGCACACGAAGATATTAAAAGGATACAACCATATAACACTGACAGCTTTAATGCTGCGCGATAGAACAGCAAAAAGCTACAAACAGATACGAGCGTATAGATGATGTTTTGCACAATGCAAATATAAGAAATTTGACTCGTCAGTTCAAACTAGAATTGAACAGTGTATCACATTTTTGTTGTCACAGTAAGACATTTTTGCAATGTGCAGACGGCTGAAACAGAATTATCTGAATTAATGATAATTCAGTGAGGTCAGTGAGGTTAACAAAAGGTTAAGAGCAGAGCTGGGGCAAGGATATGACATCAGTGCTTCTTTGTCACACGCAACACAGCACACACATGCAGGACTACATGTTTTGTTTGCATGAACAATCACTTCAGTTAACGGCATGAAGGCTGAATGCAAAAATAAAGTCCATATAGAGTTTCACAATCATAGCTACAATCTGACAGAAAGATTATAATGTAAACAAAAATAGAGCTATTCTACAAACACTGTAGAGAGGAACTATTGCTGTTTCGGGTAGGACACAGATTACCTGTAACGGTCCTGTCCTGTTATTTTCAGCTCATAGGCTGGACTAAAGAGTAATGTCCAGTGTCATTATCATTATGCTAAAGTATAGTTTTAAATGCCTTTTCTCCATAATTAAGGGCTTAGTTATTTGAAAAGGCCCATTCATTTTGAGGATACAAGTCTTCCAAATAACCCTGAATGGTTTCTGGACCCAATTACCGATTTATTTTCTAGTGTTCAAGTGGTTAAGTACTTGAACGTTATTTGGTATAACCTCTCAGTTTTGGGCTCCAACAATCTCAAGGAATATTTAGGGCCAAAATGTGTGACTTTTGTCATTAACACTGCTGTGAGACATTTTCTCTTTCAAATCAACATTCATGTTTCAGACGTCAAAGAAATGTGGTTACCCTGGTCTGGAGACAACATGGGGGACTTTAGCATGCTGCGTGTTGGGGTACACCTGTAGCATCAAGCAAACAACTTCCATCTACTGGAACTCATGAGAACAAACGACAAGAGGAAAAGGTTGAGAGAGGGGTTGGAGAGAGAGAGAAAGAGAGAGAGTTAAAGAGTTCGTGACTGTGTGAGGACCAGGATCCGCATCATATCTGACTGTAGTTCGCTGGGTAAAAATCACCGGGAAACTCAATTAATGAGGTTTAGCGAGTTCAAAAACAACGTAAAACACGTATAAATAAATCAGTTCTCGGGCCTAGGCTCTCTCCACGCGTGTATTTTAAAGAGCCGTAAAAAGCGGAAAAGTTTACAGCTTTTCTGGCGCTACAAACAGCCAACAACGTAACTTCATTCTCCCGGCACGCGCGGTCACGCACGCCGTGATGAGAAAGGAGGAAGCGTTAAACTGAGCACAGCTTACCGGCGGAAAACGACAGGAAGTCCGTCAGCTGTGAACGTCTTTGTTGCCCACGACCGGACCGAAACAAGCTGCAGTTTTCTCCACACAGCCGCTCCAGCGGGAATGTTGACGTCCGGACAGTCGACAGCAAGCCGCAGCCTGTGTCTCTGTTTGCTCTCACTTCCTCGTCTTTCTTCTAGCTTTTGTTTTTTCATTGGAACTTTCGTATTGGTAAAGTTTTGCACTGCTGCCATCTAGGGGCGTCTTAGGCGCATTACTGCTCTGGGTGTTTCAGTGAAAGGGGAAGTGCAACAAGGACACACACTCACACACACCCCCTGTCTGCCCCCCATTAAACTTTCCTTTTTCAATTTAGATATATATATATGTGTATAAAATCATTTGTAAAAAAATATATATGTAAATATGTGTGCGCATGCATCCCTTTTTCATTTTTATTTATTATCTCGCTCTTGTTCATTTTGACCACATCCTTATGGAATTGAGATTATTTCAATGAATCAGGTCTCAAGCGTTCTATTCTCTTGTGTAATAATGCTGTGTTAGCCTACATCTTTTTTATGTAATTTACTATTTCATCACCTATAACTCCTATTGCAAATCTTGCCATTCGAGCAGTTGGGATCTCTCTTTGAAATTCCCCTCCCATTGTTTCTTTTTTTTCCCTTGTCCTCCGAAAAAAGTCCTAAAATTATTATGCTTAAGAATGCAATAGATTGATGCTCAGTATTTATAGTTTCCTGTATGCGTGATTAAACTTGCTATGTTCCAGACAGCATGTCCTATAAACTGTATTAATTTGAACATTATTTATGGAATATATATTTTTGTGTTTTTAGTCTGTGTTGGCATTTATGTGGTGTTGAATATGAATGCCTTTTTATGTGAAATGTCACTGATTTATAGTTATCCTCCTATTACATTTCTTAATAAGCTGAAACACACATTTCATCCATACAGCACGACACAGGAATCACATCTTGTCACCTGAGAGATACAACACACAGATTGTGAGGCCTTTTTATTCATTAAGTGAGTTTATTCATCCAGCTCTGCCTCTGGAAACCACACACATTCAGCTGAGGTATGAGAGTCATAACAAGCCGTACACACATTTCCATAATCCCACAGTTCCCTTTGCTTCCCATCGAGCCGTTCCCATAGACTGGCATTGGTCACTGCCAGACAGCATGGTGTGGCTGATGTGAGCCTGGCAAGCTGTCAAGAAAATGTGGAGCAGCTCCCCTTCCCATAATGCAGCAGGACATGAGGAGCCGTTCTGTGCTGCGGCATAAGGAAGTAGTGTTCTGTAAAACCAGTAACCACGTCTGCTCTCCTCCTCCTCCACCTCTCCCCCTCTTCTCCCTCTCTCTCACCACCTATGAAGCGTCCAAAATCTTTATTTAAACATGCACAATTATGTAATGAATTGCAAAAAACAGCAAAATACTCTAAAATGTTCTTTGTTGAATGACTCTTAAAGGTGTTGTGGCACAGTGGCCGTCTTGGAGGATGAAAAATGACTTCTCATCCATATTCAACTGTATTTGTGTTATTGGGGGACAGAAAAAGAGAGGGATTGTTTGTTTAAAGTGTGCATCGCTGTAACGTTACACTAATGAGACGTAAGGCAAATTGGCACAAAAACCTAAACAGAGGAGGTTATTCAAATGTGTGTTGTGTCCAATTTAGCTCTCCACTCAAATAAATGGTTAAAAAAGGAAACTTTGCAGTTTCCATGGATGAAACGCATGAGCAGACACTGATGAAGAGAGGTGAATGGGTTCATCATCTCCTTTCTCTCTTTTTGCTCACATTCTCCTTGAGATTGCTGAAAAAAGGCAGTCTGAGCTGAATGGCTGTGGATTGGATTTTACTAATTATCCAAGACTATCAAGGCAATGACAGAGAAGCAGAATGGTGCATTTTGGTCTGGTTTTCCATCCAACTGGAATATGCCAGCAGGAGGCAAAAAGATTCTGAACCAGAGGGGCCCTCATTAGAGTCCAGAACTCTGCCAGGGTCAAAACAGTCCTCTAAACAAGGTTCTGTCTCTCAACGATGAAATTGAATGGATAAAGGATGAGAAATTACAATTTAAGCATACCCAGCGACTGAGACAACAGTATGGAGTTGACATCATAGTCTGCTGCTACTTTAGCCTCTCAATCACTGTCACCAAAACACATTTGTTATTGTTCTTATTGGCTGGATGTAGAATCCTCACACACACACAAACCTCTTAAATCACAAACTACAAGATCTTTTCATCACTACAAGAGTGATGAAAAGAAGATTTTTTTTCATATTACTACAGATTGGTTCATCTATTTTGATACATGGACACATATATTTTTATCTTTTGCGAAGCCATAAAGCTTCTATTCACTTCCATTGAGCGAGGCTGTCAAAAAAAATCTAACCCTCCCACTTGATAGACTGCAAGAGACTCTGTCAACACCCTCCACACACACACACACACACACACCACCCCCTTTCCTTAAGGGATAGGAGTAGATGCCCAGCCAGGCCTGGCTGAATGAAGGCCTTATGAAAAGACACGCTTAAGCATCCACACAGAAGCACACACATACACACTTTGTATCATGGAGGATGAGTACCTGCCCGCCCTTATTTCCATAATAACAAACCATAGAACAGCCATCTTTCATTAAGAGAGTAAAAACTACGGCTCCAAAAAACATTTTTATCTGTAACTGCTGTGTATTTAATATAACATTAGTGGTATTTGATAGTACTGTACATGATCTCTCCTACTGTAGTACAGTGTACCTACAGCAGACCAAGCTACAACTCGTGACTGCGCCCTCTGCTGTTCAATGATAGAAATTGCTGAATTTACCAATAGGGCTGAATTTTAAATACTTAATGGATGCGTTTGTAACCTACTACCTTTGTCTTTTTTTTAATCTGCAATCATTTTTCAGTCTACACAGGTGTTTCATCGACATCAACCCCAAAGTGGTGGATGAAGTAAGTTACTTGGGTGAAAGGAAATTATTGATCTACCACGTTTGTCAATAGCGTAGCCAATGACAAGTAAAACAACTCTACAGTCTCTGTATGTGGAGTATCCCTACAAATATTATATTATTATTAATATTGTGCACATTCCCCTTAAGTCAGCTTGAGAAAATGTAGGTAAAGTTCCCTCGCGTGCTTCCTGTGTGGACTGGATGTTCCTACCTGTACCTGTTGACCCCTGTTCCTGTGGATAATGCTGTCAGCTTCACTGCCTGCTGCATCGTGTGGTTTTCGTCACTTGTTATCTGTCTAGTTCTTTTCCTGTCTTCTCATACCAAATCTTTATGGATAACTCATATACAACCATGGGCAGTGTCTTTGTGGGTGCATGTGAATGAGTGTTTCTGTGTATGTGTGTGTGTGTGCTGAACACCTCCCGAAAAAGTCATCTCAGCACTTTTCTTGAGCTTGAAATTTGTCACCCTGGAGAAAAGCCTCAGTCCAGGTCCTGTTGATCCCATTGGACGATCTGTGTCAGCAATATTCCAGTTTGTTTCCAGTGTGCGGCTCAGGCTCATATTTGGATAATTTGAGCTGGAGACGAGAGAAAACACAAGTGTCTCTGTATTTACCTCCGCCGTGTCCACTCTGAGAGGTCTTTCAGGTGGATGCTGCGTTGTGTAATGCTTCCAGTGGGTTGGGTCTGTATTCAGGTATGCTGTGTGCTGTATATGAAACCAGGCAATACAGAACACACACACACACGCGCGCACACACACACACACACACACACACACATTAACCAGTTTGTTCAATTCTGAGAAAACAAAAACCACATTCATGCTCAAAATGTTCGCACAAACTGGTGAGCAAGTCATTCTCAGTCATTCACTGTGTAACATACTGGTTGTGTGAGTCAGTTCAACACAATAGTGGTACACACAATCTCTTTACGACCCAGGCCCTGAAAACATACAACCTGTGTGTCTCTCTCTGACTCCGTGTAAGCCTTAATATGGAGTTAACTAATGATTTTAACAACCTCTGTGTAATTTCCACCTAACAACACTACAGCGTATTGTATTCCGCTCTCTGACACAGACAGAGTGTAAGAATGATTTCATTCTTTAAGGAATTATTTTTAGACTGGTACTGACATTTAGTCTGGAATGATGGTGGCATCATGAGACATACAGGAGGAAAATGTTGCTCTTAGCTCATAAGATTTACAGCACACACAAACTATGAACGTGAAGTGATTATGTGTTATACTTCCCAGGATGATGTCTGATCCGACCACCAAGGTCCACTCTAATCTGTCAAAAAAATTTTATGATGTCCTGCTAACTGATTCAGACAGACAGACAGACAGATGGGCTGTTATTGATAACAACAACATCTAAAAAAGAAATCTGCATCTACCTGTGATTGGCTAAGAACTTATCAATCAACCCTTGAAAAGCTCTGAAGTTAAAAACTATATCAGAGCTTAAACAGCTTAAACAGTCCTAAACTAACAGGTCGTTGAGTTCAGTTGAGTTCCTCTTATATTCGGTGTCTGTGGAAATCTGCGTCTTTTCATCAGAATCTAAAATAATGACAACAGGTCCAGCTAAGTTTAAGTGGTCAGCTTATCAGATACAGTTTTTGCATCTTGGCAGCCTAAACGCGGCGGGTTTTGTTCCAGGACTAAAGAGGTCACAGCGGCTCTGAAAGTGGTCAAGGCCCCCCATTCATCAGCCGCTCCTGTTGAAGTGGCGTTCATTAAGATGCTGAGCCCAGTGTGGCCCTGGAGCTGCTCAGCTGCCAGTATGACAAGACCGCAGTTAAAGAAGTCACATATGAATGCACAACTGATACCAGATAAAGTCTAAATAAAAGGACAAAAAGTGGTGTAAAAGGCGTTTGACTCTCTGTGCTGCCCTTTGAGATGGGACCGTCCAACATCTGATTGACATGAGTGATGGTGAGCAAACCTAATGTTGCTATTTCCCGCATGTCGAACTGCTGAATAAACACTGTGGAGATCCTGCGTCTGCAAACAAGTACGAAATTAGAGCAAATAGACTTTTAATAAATTTCCTTTTGAAGATGTGAACGTGAAATGTGCGTCAGAGTGCACAGAGCCGGTCTTTACGCCTCGGAATGGTTTGTGGGAGACGAGTGGGAGACGTGCTTCTCCCAAACCTCAGCTCCATGTTAGCGTGTTTATCTTTAAGCACAGATACCGAGGGCCATTCTAGGGACCTTGGGTTAAATAAAATACCCGGCAATAAATTATAAAAGTCCAGAAACCGTTAACCGTGTATGTATGAAATATAACATTTAGTCATTTAGCAGGTAGCCAGTAAGCTAGCACCATGGACAGGCACTGTGTGACGTTTACTAGCTAGCTAATGCAGGTGAACTGTTAGCGTACATCATATTAGCAAAAAACGAAATTCTGCACTTTATCTTAAGTCAAGTTTGTTGGTATATTTGAATAGTCTCAAAGGGCTTTACAGGCTCACGAAACAGATGTCAGATTTTTGATTTGTTTTTCTTTTTGAGCATTCTTACACAGCCAATCAAATGGAAGAAACCAAATTCCATAAAAACAAAGAGCAAAATTGGAACATTTTTTAAATATCCTTTTTAAAAGCGAAGCAGGTTGTGTTCACTCAGTGTGTGTCAGTGTGTGTGTGATATTTTGGCCTGAGACAGCAGGATTGTGATGGCACAACAGGACAGGTGGAGGTATGATGAAGGTCATGATAGCTAAAATAAGTTAAATCAAAATAAAAAGGCACACGTTTATCTTAAAGGCATAAAGTTGTGTCATGAAAGTGTCTATAGATTGTGTGTAAGGAGGGGACGTGTCAAGCCCTTGTTTGTAAATTGGGGCTATAAAGAAGTCATTTTTTTGTGTTGTTGCAGTACATCAGCACATTTACATTTCTGGCTGATGTCTTCCTCTGCAGCTTCATTTTATTTACTGATCATGAAAGCAAAGAAAAAAGGGAAATTGGCAATAAAAATGTGGGAATATGAGTCATATTCATATTCTCTGTGTCAGAAAATGCTTTGATATTCTTTTTTTCACGATGGGCAATAACACAAGTTTCAAAAACAGGTAATGACAATTGTTTTCGGATTTTTCTCTCAGAATTGGAAAGCTTGTGAACAGAAGGTACACAGAGCAAAATCCTTAACAGAGGCGAAAGGAAAAAAAAGGAGGAAACCTTGGAAGAGGAATTCAAAGAGAGGCTCCAGCTCCTCGCACAGAAAGGTGTGCAGCAGGAGCTGAAGGTGGGAAAAGAATCGATCCCATAGACGACATCGATACAATCAATACACACCTGAGTCCGGATTCAGTAAGAGAATCTCATGCCCACGGAGATGAGGTCAAAATGAATGAGAGAGAGAGAAAAAGAGAAGAAAAGAGAGAATAAATACAGCAGAATAAAGCACTCATTAATTCATTCATTCAGTTTTGTTCAGAGCAGTGACACAGAAATCCATTTCCTCCTCACATCAACAGTTCCACACACTAACGGTTGTAGAATGCAGCGTTCCATGTGATGTATTAATGTCTGCCAAAGCTGAGTTTGTCATACAGTTTGGCCACGGTGGACTCAGCTTACAAGAGGAACTCTGCCTGTTAACAGGTGAGAGCAAAGACACAGCAAATGAATGAGTGAATGAATGAATGAATGTGTGTTTGCAATATCCATCATCAATCCTGCAACTCTCACACAGTTTTCCCCTGAAGTCAATCATTTCAATTGTTCCGACTGCTCATTTAGTGCTAGTGTAAATCAAACGTGTACAGTATTTACCCGTGTGTGTGTGTATGTGTGTGTGTGCGTGTGTGTTCGCCTGCTGATTTCTTGCCTGTGAATTCTCATTTCCATGTAATTTTGACCTTAAATTAGGCTTTGATATTTAAATCTCCAATGCTGTTTGTATGACCTCACCTACTGGCAGAGGAGGACCACATCTCTGTCTGTTTGTCTCTCTCTCTCCCTGCCCCCCTCTCTCTCTCTCTCTCTCCCTCTCTCTCTTTCCAACGCCTAAACTGGAGGTAGAGTTTGAATAAAGCTTCTTTCTGCTCTCCTACCCAGGCAGGAGCACGAGGCCCCCGGTCAAAGCCCAGACTGAGCGATTTGGCTCACAGGTTGGAGTCGCTGGCACTTTGCAGCATCAACGGTACGTTTACAACTTTACAACCACACTGGGACTGTGCTCTGCTTCTCCTGACAAGGAATACAGACATAGGGGTTTAGGGGACACTGTGACGCTTCATCCTCAGGGACAGGTATTGGTTGATGTACTCAGATGTCAAACCTAAGGTAACATTTTGACTCTTACAGTGATCAGTGCTGTATACACTGGACGCTTTATATTCTTATTATTATTTTAGTGTTCTGGAACATTCGGAGTGAAGTATCTATTTCTTTATTTACTGGAAGTGTGACGTCTTAGTTTTGCTGAGATGGACTTACTGAGATGTCATTTTTAATTAAATCAGTTGATTCATATTTTCAGTGTAATTTTACAGCTGTTAGTTACTTTATATGGCAGAATTACTAGAGCAAATGTGTAAAATCCAACAATTATGTACATAATATTCTGGCTGAAATGAATTTTTAGGGATTAAACTATAGAATATGGACATATAATGTTATTTATTATCTTAATATGAATATAGTCAGTTTGCTTTTTGGAAAGCTTCCGTTTTTGAACGAAACTGCATAATATCAATATCATTTACACAATGTCTTTCCTCATCAAATCACAGTGCTGGATGTGTGATCGGTTTATGCCACTGTGCTGTAAATCACTCTTTCCATTGATCTGATGAGTTACTATATGGAAGGATTCTGTCAGACAGACCCCATGTGTTGCTTTTCCTGCTGCTGAACAGACATTATTTCACTGAGCTCCACATGACTAATATTTCTGAATCATGTTTTCATTAGGTTTTTGAATCAGATGCTGCTGTGTCAGTGCAGTTAGGCTGAAATGAATCAGTTGGGTGTTGTAGAAGCTCTCACAGATCCTCATGGTAAAGAGAGGGAACGCTTGGATATTGCTTGTGAATTTCTCTTTGCGATGAAGCGGCTGAGCAATAAATGACAGTTTGATTACTGATCACAACAAACCAAGTATGCGTTAAACGGTGGAAATCATTTTTGCGGTTGAGAGTTACTGTGGAAACATGAGGCTGCGTGTTTCCAATTGCAAAAATGATAGGTGATGCGCAATTCAGTAATTTTCTCAAATCGTTTGTGAGCTCAACGTTACAGTTTAACGGCACAGCATGCGTGTGCTGATTTTTAACCCCTTAAACTCTGTGGAGGATTCCATGTTCATAACCTTCCAAAGATAGCAAATATGTCAGGATGAAATCTGTACAATATCATATCTAATTCATCTCTGAAATTTAAGGGAAATTAAAAACGTACTAGCCTAAAGTAAGGGCAACTTTAATGGATTTTGGGATTTGTTCATATCCTAACTTCTCTGAAATTTTTGTCATTTTTTCCGCCCTTTCTACAAGGTATAAATGCTAATGTGAGAAAAATGTGGCTAACGTCCCGTAAAAAACTCCGGTGCTTGAGGGGTTAACAACTTCCAGTGAATAATGTATTTGTGCTGTGTAAGCATGTATTTGATGTGACACAGCTCTGCATTAAAACTGTACTAATTACTGCACAGCCACCTGTGGATGTGAGTTCAGTCCCTCCACCC
The DNA here is from genome assembly GCA_900303265.1 of Brotula barbata. Classification (NCBI taxonomy): domain Eukaryota; kingdom Metazoa; phylum Chordata; class Actinopteri; order Ophidiiformes; family Ophidiidae; genus Brotula; species Brotula barbata. Next base: position 15,150 of record OMNV01010167.1, on the reverse strand, counting down.
ATTCGACTGCACGACAACCGGTGTGTGTTCTCAGACACAGGCCTTACAGTATGTTGCAGTACCATCGTATGCACATACGTTCCCATACGGCGGGGGATTTGGACGTGCGCTCCCTCACATCCCCTCGGTGATCTGTGAGTGTGTGTCTGCGTGTTCCTGTGTGTGTTTGTGTGTGCACACGTATGAATGTCTACTCTGTTCTGGTGCTGAGGGTCTCCAGAGGTTTGGAGGAGGGTGGGAGGGTGGAGTGGGGAGCTACTGTGGATGCCCGCCTTTTTGTTTACCTTGGCAGGGTCGCCCCCCCAACCCCCCCAAAAAAGCCCTGCCCTAGTCCATTGCTGGAACAGACTGAGGCCTTATTGCCCTTCACCTCAACTGGGAGCGGAGCATACCACAGCGCGTGAACAGGGGTGCAGAGCCACCCCACCGACTGAATGGGTGCACTGTGGAAAGAAACCTGATTGGCTTGACCTCGCCTGGCTTGGCTTGTTCACAATGCTAGCGCACATTACGGATCGGCCACAGTTTAAATAACGCGTTTAACGACATCAGTGAAGCGGCTCAGTGATTGGACGGTTAGCAGTAACGAACTCGGGTTTTCGTTGGCTGCTGAGAGAAATGAGGACGGTTTATGCTGGCGTCGTTTCTACATTATGAACAGAAGAGACACGTGACAATCACCTGTGAATTGCAGTTGGATAAAAAAACGGTACAACACAGCTCTGTTTGGGAGACACAGAACGTCTAGCTTTTATTTTGTAACTTCTATAAGTTGAATAATAACAATTTAATGCTGTAATCGTACAGAGGTCCATAAGTGTCCATTCAAAGGTCTATGGACCTGGCAAATAAATGACAAATATCTCCACAATGCTGGAACAAAAATTTCAGTGACGTCATTGAGAGATAAATTTTGTCAAATTCAATTGAAGATCAACCTCGCATTTCAGTTTTGTTCCTTTGCCAAGCTATTTTTAAACTTATTGCTGTAGGTGAATGTCAAAATGTGATATTACTATATATGCATGCAAATCAGGTTTTGTTTATTGGCATTTTTAAGCATCATTGATAAAATACAGAATTTGGTGTAAGTTACCTGGAATTAAGAACAATTTGCGTTTACTTTCGAGAATGAATTTCTCCATGTTCATGTAAAAAATAGATCCTGGGATGAAGTCAGCAGCACAGACTGCTAATAATACGATGACTCCATTTGTCATTTCATATTCGTGTACTTTGTGGCTCCTCCCACTCTGGGCCAACAGCCACTGTCAGACACAGCTTAGAATTTTAGACAGCAGGGCAAATATTAGCCCTACTGTACGTCCTGAGTTTGTGGAACTCTGAGAATGCCAGCAGCCCCCCCACCCCCAACACAGACACACACAGGATCAAATACAGACACACACGTGTACGTAACATCACCCTGTCTCCTCTAAGATTAACGGCTCTTCGTCATCAGAGGTGTTTTTTTTATTTCGAGTGACGTAAATCTGTAATGGATTTGTAATTTGTATTTCTCCTTTGGCCGGCCTCAGGTCACTCACTGTGCACCTCCGGTTATGGGCTGTAAAAGTCTCTGTGTAGCTGTTTGGACTGGGCTGAGTGCATTTTGCAGCCCGTTTTGGGCCTTGTAAACGTAACACAATGAAGGCACAGTTGGGAGCTGAAGAGCTACCGTATGTGGAACGTGCTGTACGTCACAGCAGAGGAAAGTTGAGAGAAAATAAATAGTGTGGTAATCGGAGATTTAAAAGTCAGAGAAGTCAAAGGCTCACAGCAATGCTGATGTTTTTTCTATTGTAGCTGTCAACATTCATGTTTGTATTCGTTTTTCTTTCATGGAAAGGCTTCTTTCAGAAACCTCCAAGCTGCAGTTAGAAAGGGGAGCATTAATTGGAACCTTGGGAGGATTGTTGAGGCCTGCAGAGGCGGAGCTAAACGGTCAGATGGCTTGGAGGACGAACCCGAGATACCATTCATAGAGCGACTGACCATAAACATGGACAGATCACACGACAAAAACAACCAAAGACCATCACTGTCTGTGCAGACAGAGAAACAGACTCCGACCCTAACCATCATCTTAAGGAGGTGAAGGAAAAGAAACGGCTCAGAAAAGGCAGTATTGCCTCAAAGCCATAGAAATGTACGCGACAACAACCCCTTAAACACTCCTAAATCAATTGGCAGTTGAGTCCACGTCAAGGCAAGCAGTTCAGGGTTATAAGAGGATTTGGATACATTTAATGCGACATGGACATTTCAACAGCTGTAGATCATTGCAACAGAGAGAAATGGAGACATGAAGACATGAAGAAGACGTCTCTGAAAGGACCATTATCTTTGTGAAGTGGAAGAAAACCCTGATGTCGTTGTTTCTGTCGTGATAAGGTTTGCCAGCTGAAAGGCCTTTGAGATGAATGAATCATACTCTCAGTCTGAAGCCGTTCTAGCTTTGAAAATATTTCCTCTTCCCACGGACAGAGGGGCTTTCAGAAACTCTTCAGTGAGCATGTACGGTATTTCCAAAGAACGTAGTCACTCCTGACATAATATTTCCATTTTAGTAGTAACATTATGCACTGTGTATCCTGAATATCATGAAGTATGAATGTGGGCGTAAAGGAGATTGGGGAAAAAGTGGCACACAGGTTTCTGGTTAAAGAAACAGTGGAGGATTATTCATCAATTCTAACACTTAATTCTCTGTTCATTCAAAGAAATTTACATCATTTCCACGAAAGAGGCGTTTGAATAATTCTTCAAACTTTAAAGACTTGTGCAGAAGCGATGTAAGGCTTGGTTTTATTGGGTCGAAGCCCTTTC
>OMNV01010167.1:0-12301 GCA_900303265.1 Brotula barbata | reverse complement strand
CTCTTTCTGTCTTTTCATCGTTGTCCATATTTCACGGACCGTGTGTCTGTTTAATGAACACTGGGAATCTTAAAGTTGATCATTTGGGGTGTGTTTCAGGTAACGATGACACCCCTGCTTCTCTTGTGTGTATCCCTGCCCTTCATCACGGCAACAACATCACTTGAATACCATGATGGTAAGAACTTGAAAGCCTATAAATGTTTTAATGTTCTCTATGAATGTACACTCAATTGTGAAAGGATTATTAGTGTGGCTCATTAAATGTAAAACATTTTAAGATCTTTAAATAAGCTTTGCCTTAAAATGCTCAATTAAGTTCATTTGCCAGTGTTTAATTGGTAAAATGTGGGGAAAAACAGCATTATATTGTTTTTTCTTTTGTTTATCTGAGAAAATGTTCAACATGAATATGCATAATATTATCTCTTTTCAAAGGCTCAGGATTCATCCATTTCCCCGGTGGTCAGTATGATGTCGACCTTTATGTTACAGTACACACACTTTAACCAGGACTTGTTTTTACCTCAGACCTGGATGGCACATTGCGTGTCAGTATCCCCGTAGAGACGACTCTCCGTCCGCTGCTGGGCAGCAAGGTGGTCGTCCCGTGCTACTTCCAGGACAACACCGTCGACGACCCCGGAGCACCGACCGTCGCCCCGCTCTCCCACCGCATCAAATGGACCTACATCACCAAGGAGAAAGTCACCACAATCCTGGTGGCCTCGGAGGGCAAAATCCAGATGGAGACAGATTATTTGGACAGGGTGACCTTGGTCAACTACCCACTGGTGCCCACCGATGCCACCATAGAGATCACAGAGCTGAGGTCCAAAGATTCTGGCACCTACCGCTGCGAGGTGATGCACGGCATTGAGGACAACTACGACTCTGTGGACATGCAAGTTCAGGGTAGGCCACAGAAACACGGGTGCTGTGAATAACGTCAAACAAAGTCAATACCCCAAAGACAAAGTCGGCATCGACTCACCGCGGTCGACAAAACTATGTCATACATACTGCATATATACGGCACAAATTGAAAGTACATCACGGCTAAGAAAGACCATCTCATTGATGTAGATCTATCAATATAAATCCTACAGTAGATGAACTCATAGGAATACTCAAATGACTTTGTAGCCTGACCCTACAATTATATGGCTATGATGCACATCACAGCGGTCAAGAGGAAGAAATGTCATGGAAACATCACATCCTGTCCTCTCCTCTCTCTCAGGTATTGTTTTCCATTACCGAGCCATCTCCACCCGCTACACCCTAACGTTTGAGAAGGCTAAGGCCGCCTGTCTCCAGAACAGTGCCACCATCGCCACTCCTGCACAACTCCAGGCGGCCTACGATGATGGATTCCACCAGTGTGACGCTGGGTGGCTCTCTGATCAGACCGTCAGGTAAGGAGTCAGTCTACGCTATTTTCTAAGTCGAATAGTAGAAGTGTAAGTTGATGTACACGAGCGAGACATTTCAACAAGTTAGTATCTCTCCCATGAAAGGATGAGTTTATCAGTTAAATGCCAATGCGTATAAACATAAAAACAGACTCAAACTCAGTCTGTAACATTGACTGAGGTCTTTCTCCTCTCCAGGTACCCCATCCATGAGCCACGGGAGGCTTGCTTTGGAGATAAGGAGAGCTTCCCTGGCGTTAGAACCTACGGTGTGCGAGATGCCAACGAGACCTATGACGTCTACTGTTTTGCTGAGAAGATGTCAGGTACAACAGGCAATGTTTTCTGTCTCTTTTAACATCTTCAAGTCTGAGGTAAAAACCAACAGGTCCACCGTCATGAAAGTTTTACATTTAATTCTCATGATAAGTGCTAAGTTTCTGAAGAGACCTTAGACTTATAATAACAGAGTTCATAATTTTGTTTATTTTGATTTGATTGATTTATTTATTGACTTTTCGGCATGATATGCTCAATTATTAATTGATGTCTAAAGTGAAAAGGCTCAAGAATTTCAGGACTTGCTGATCAAAAGTGTTCTTTTAATCTTATTTCTCCGAGGTAAAACAATGGTGTTCAATTAACAAGGTTTAAGAGGTTAAAAAAAACTTAGAACATCCTATGACCATCCACAACCGACCAGCACTGGTCAGTTGTGAAAAGACAGACACATCACTCTGACATCACTCTGACATCACTCTGACATCACTCTCCCTCCACTCTCCTCCCAGGCAGAGTCTTCTACTCCATGTCCGTGGAGAAGTTCACCTTCTATGAAGCAGGAGACCAGTGTGCCAAGCTCGGTGCCCGCCTCGCTTCCACCGGAGAGCTTTACCTGGCCTGGAAAGGCGGCATGGATGTGTGCAACGCCGGCTGGCTGGCTGACAGAAGTGTACGCTATCCCATCAACATCGCCAGGCCCCAGTGTGGAGGAGGGCTTCTGGGAGTGAGAACAGTCTACCAGTTCCCCAACCAGACAGGATACCCCTACCCAGACTCCCGCTATGATGCCGTCTGCTTTCAAGGTAAATCCGTCAGAAGTACCGGAAAATCCACCTGCAGATGATTTGGGTTATTCAAAGATTTGACAACATGAAGCTTAGAAATGGAGGTAATATTAAACCAGATCCTTATCTCACTAACAGCTGGTGAGGATGACGGCCTTGTAAGGACCACGCCTTTCCCAGACATCATCACCATGACACCTGGAGCTCCGGTATACCCTGGCCTCACCCCCACACCCAAGCGTGAGGAGGCAAAGACTGGAACAGTGGACATCCTGTCCCCACGTCCCCTCCCACCCGGTGTGGATACTGCCATGGGTCCCACTGGTAAGTTGACCGAAATGAAATTGATGTTTTTTTAATTCTTATTCTTGACTTTTTCCATCATTATTATCATTTACTTTTTATTATTCTTCCCTTCGTGTTCTAAGCAGATAACTCCAACTGTGGCCTCTTTCCTCTGTCTGACTAGGTGTGGTGTTCCACTACCGGCCTATCACAGGTCGCTACACGCTGACCTTTGTAGAGGCCCAGCAGGCCTGTTTGAGTATCGGAGCCGTCATCGCCAGCCCCCAGCAGCTCCAGGCAGCCTATGAGAAGGGCCTGCATCAGTGTGACGCAGGCTGGCTCCGTGACCAGAGTGTCAGGTGAGGTCTCACCAGTACATCTGATATGGATAAAATCTACACCACAAATCTAGACTTAAGTTCAAACAGCCATGATGTTTTTGTTAAATGTTCCTAGATTTGCATGGGGTTACTATGGTAAAGACTTCTTATACCATATATGTTGTTTATATGTTGCCCAGGTATCCCATCGTGTCACCCAGGGCGAACTGTGCAGGTAATCTGCCACAAATACCAGGGGTCAGATCCTACGGTCTGAGGTCTGCCGGCGAGCGCTATGATGTCTTCTGTTATGTGGAACGTCTCCAAGGTGAGGAACACAAAGGCTCTAACTTCTGATTCAGAGCTGTCATACAGCCGAGGACGGCCCTGAGTGGCTGCTCTTATTTTAATGGTAGTGTAGTATTTCATTTAAGATCATGTAGAAAATAAATTGAACAAACCCAAGGCCTCATCCTAATCGCTCTCTCCATCTTCCAGGTGAGGTCTTTTTCACCACAGACTACGACAGCTTCTCGTACGAGGAGGCCGTGCACCACTGTCAAAAACTCAACACCACCCTCGCCACTACGGGCCAACTGTACGCCGCTTGGAACAAAGGCCTGGACAAATGCCGACCCGGCTGGCTTATGGACCGTAGTGTCCGCTACCCCGTCACAACCCCCAAGTCCCACTGTGGAGGGGGCAAGGTGGGGGTCCACATCATCTATGCCTACCCCAACCAGACAGGCTTCCCCGACGAGCACTCACGCTATGACGCCTACTGTTTTAAAGGTAGGAGTTCAGATTTATCTTCTCACTTATTTTTATCTTGTTTTTATATGGTCCTTACTTTAAAGTCACAGACAATTTATTGTGATGAACTGACTTTTCATCACAGTTTACCCTCCAGCCTCCCCATCTTTGTCTGTCTGCTTTTCACCCCAAGCCTACATTGTTTGTAGAAAACCTCCCTCAAAGAAAATGAACAAAATGTACATTTAAAAAAAAATAAAAATAATTATTACTGTAATAAAATCAACTTGTCCCTTTTCAGCTGAAACCCATGTTGTCCACATTGAAAATGAAACAAGCGTGGATGTGCAGATAACGACCGTGGAGGTCATCACCAAGACAACAGTTATAACCGACCATGTTGCTCCCACCGGTAAGATGGCTCCACCGAAGCTCCTCTTCAGATCACTCCTGCAAAATTAAAACATATTAAAATGCATACTGCTATGTATTAAATAGCAAAACTAACCATCATCGTCTGTGTTTGTTTTTCTTTCAGCTGAAACTCCTCTAGTTTACATTGAAAATGAAACCAGCGTAAATATGACGATAGTAGAGGAGGAAGTTATCAAAATGACAACTGTCACCACTGACCAGATTGCTCCTCCTGGTAAGCCAGCAGAAGTTTAGTCTTGGTACTGCTTTTCATTGACCCTTATCAAAATGAATATTAAAGTGTAAGTGTAATTAGAAATTGGAAATACAATAGTTATATCACCTTCAGTATGATGCACGTATGAATACTATTATTCTGATGTATTGCTGTCCTGCTTGTCATTGTCCCCAGTGAGTCCCATTGTGCCACCAGTCCCTGTTGAAGAATCCGGCTCTGGTTCGGCCGAACATTCGGCCAGTGGCAGTGGCAGTGGCATCATGGTGGGGCCCAGTGGGGAATTCTCTGGGGAGCCCGGCATCAGTACCAGCGGCGAAGTCTCTGGATCAGGAACACAAATCACCTTCAGTGGTCGCGGGGACACCCTGTCCGGAGAGGGGTCTGCCTCTGGAGGGCCCCAAGAGGCAGAGCAGGGAAGTACTGTGTGGTCGGAGCCCAGTCCTTCAGGATCCGGATCTGCGTCTGGGGAGTGGATGGGTGGCCAACAGTCAACAGGCCAGAGTGGATTAGGCTCTGCTAGTGGAAGTGGGGACATCAGTGGTAGCGGTGGAGACACGACGATCATCATGGTGGATGGGGAGATGGTGGATCTGTCAAAAACCCACACCAAACCTACTGAGCAGGAGATTAGCCAAGGGGGCATTGATTTCAGCGGGACTTTCTCTGGATCAGGGATTACATCCGGGTCAGGCACCAGCGGTTTCATCAGCGGGGATCGTAGCGTCACTGTCTCTCATTCAGGATTTGGTGACGTCTCCTTTGTCGACCGCACTCTTGTTGACATAACGCAGCAGCCGTCTGGCGAGCAAGAGGTGTCCGGTTATCGTCCCTTTGGATCGGGATTCCCGAGCGGTTACCCAAGCGGTTTTTCATCCGAAATTTCAGGCAGCAGCTCTGCATCGGGGGATGCAACCCAATATCACACCGACATCATCTACCTGACAGACGAGGTGATGAGCGTGACTACTCCGCCACTGGAGCGTCAGCCCGAGCAGAGACGGGGGGTGGTGGAAGTGAGCGGCGAAGGAAGTGCATCGGGGATCCGCGTTGAATCCGGCGCCACTCTGGACCAAAGCCTGCATATCTCAGCCAGCGGAGCCTCGCACGAAGAGCCAAGCGCTGAGGGGCTCTCTGTGGCGCTGCCACCTGGATCTACAATGACTTACACAGAATACATCAGCAGCCTTGGCCAGTCCGGCCTCGGCGAGGATCTGGAGGTGGAGCCGGAACAGGAAGGACGTGAAGGGCCTACAGAGGAGATTTATGTGACAACTGCAGCAGAGGCTTACAGCAGCCCCACCACAGCACCATCCGTCTCACTAGCAACCCCGTCTGGTGTGGAGCAGCCACATGTGATGGAAGGTACACGATGTGTGTTTGATAGGATTTTTGTACCTTTGTTAACCAAGACGCAACAGTTGACATGTTCACCATCTGAGAGGTTTGTAAGGAGAAAAGGTAACAAAGACAAATATGAAAAATGATTTAAAACATTATTGTGATCATGAATTAAATAGATTTGAGACATGAAAAATTCATAAATAACAATGATAATAATAGCACGGGGTATTAAGGAGGTTTTTAAACAGGAAGTGACAGATCAGAACGAGAAGGAGGTTCTTACCATCACGCCACGATGCCAGCTGGGGCTCAAATCTTTGCAGCAGAGCTCATGAACTGTAAAATCAAAGTCACTCCTTGTGTGGAACATAAAGTAAACGTTCTCTGTTTGTCGTCAGTCTCCGTAGACCCCTGTGATCCAAACCCCTGTGGATCAGGATCCTGTTCTGTGCAGGGTGAGCTCGCTGTGTGTCAGTGTCCCCACGGCTTCACCGGTGAAGACTGTACAACACGTGAGTCACACACTGCACTATCATGAACTAAATACTGACGTGGAATGGTACGAAGTAGAGCTGTGATGTTCCCTCTCTGAAAACGGAAATATTAAAGCTTAATACTCAAGTTAAATATTCAAACAGTGGATTATTCTATTATCTATAAAATGGCTAAAACATCATTGGCAGTGTTTATACTGTATTATATCATCAGATGGTGAGGCAGCGTGAGTGTGTCCATGATCACTATTATCCACTCAGTGTGTACTGTATGTCTGTGTTTTGGTGTGTGTGTGTGTGTGTGTGTGTAGCGGTCCAGGGCTGTGCTGAGGGCTGGTTGGAGTTCATGGGCAGCTGTTACCTCCACTTTGCGGAGAGAGACACCTGGTCTGACGCCGAACAGCGCTGCCAGGAACTCAACGCCCACCTGGTCAGCGTCACCTCCCAGGAGGAACAGCACTTTGTCAACTGTGAGTAACCAGCGTGTGTGTGCGTGTGTGTGTGTGTAGCTGTTTCGTGGTCAACAGGTGTCTTTACGACTTTTAAGGGCGTGGCTGTTCAGTTCAGTTCTGTTGTAACATCTGTGACATTAAACAAAGATAAAAAATAAATCAAGGAAAGATTAAATCCGTTTGATTTCCATGTAAAATCTCTTTGCATCACAGCTAACGCTCAAGACTACCAGTGGATTGGACTCAATGACAAAGACGTGCAGAATGAATTCCGCTGGACAGACGGCAGTCCTGTGGTAAGTTGGAACGGACGGGCGAAGCTTCGATGCTCATGTACTCACATGTACTGTGTGATATATTGATTGAAAGTATTTACCCGTCTAATCCTCTCAGACATTTGTGAACTGGAGACCAAACCAGCCCGACAATTACTACAACTCTGGAGAGGACTGTGTGGTGATGATCTGGCACGAGGGCGGACAGTGGAACGACGTGCCCTGCAACTATCACCTGCCCTTCACGTGCAAGACCGGACCTGGTAGGCTGGCAGGGGTCTGGGTCTGAGTCAGGGGTCATCACATACAGGGGGGAGGAGCCTAGGAAGGGTGGCATGAAGCAGAACGAATGAACGAATGAACGAATGAATGTCCAGTGAAGAAATATCAATACTGTAGTGAAATCCAAAGTATTCCAAACTGGGAGAAAAGGGACAAAAATCACCAAAAGAAACAAAACAAGAATCCTGAGTGTGTTGTCGTACAAAACATCGCCTCTGTTGTGTTCATTTTATATTTCTTATATTTCTATCAGTGATGTGCCCACGGGCCCCTGAAGTGGAACACGCCAGGACGATGGGTGGCAGCAGAGAGCGCTACCCGGTCAACTCTATAGTCCGGTACCAGTGTGACGCAGGCTACACACAGCGCCACCTCCCTGTCATACGCTGTTTGCCAGATGGACAGTGGGAGGAGCCAAAGGTGGAATGTATAGAAGGTTAGTTTGAACAGAGATGCGAGATGGATTTTTGTCACGATGTCAGCACATTAAGACCCATTAAGATCATTAAGATCTCGATTTGTCCAGAAATAAATTTCCAAAAAGGGTCAGAAATAAAGGAATGAAGGATTTTCCAGGCCTGTTACTAATATGAAAAGGCCCAGTTAATCTATCGTAAATCCTTTAAACATCTGAAATGTTCGCTTTAAATCGGACTCATTAACCTTTTCGCGTAGCAGCGTTTTAGGCGTTAACGTGATGTCATCCGTGTCTCTTTTCCCCAGCAGGCGCCACCAGTAACAGACTACACAAAAGATCCACCAGGAGCCGGAGTAAAGGGGTCAGCAGGGAGCAGTGAGGGACCAAGCTGCTCTGAGCAGGACTGAAAGAACAAACAGAAAGCCACCAAGGACCCCTCTTGTAAAGAAGCACGGACACCAATGTCAATGCCCGACCAAAAAGATAGCGTTCCCTCCCGTGTATATACAAACACTAAAGCACATTTAGACAGCCATAGCCTCACGACTCACTTTGGACCTTTGAGTGTCACCCTGCACCTTTCCAAGGAAGATTATATACATTTTAATTTATAGTTCATTTAATTTATAGCGGTGATCCAGACGTATTCTATCAATGCCCAGGTTGTAATTCTCTGCAGCCAGAGTGACACACAACGTCCAAAAGAGCCCAATTTAAGTTTCTGCAGCTGGATTCTCTGAGGTCAAGCACATTGTTACATAGATTTTTTTTTTTTTTGCTATATTTTTAGTTATTTTTCTAGATCTATGATTTTCTTTTCTTAGACTGTAAGGACTATATCTGTCTTTTAAACTGGTGAAAGTGATTTTCATTGTGTGCCAAGACAGTGGTTCTCAACCTTTTAGGCTCACGGCCTCTCAAAACAGGAAGAGAAAAAAACTGTTGATTCGTTTCATCGGAGGATGACTTGAAACTCGCGAGCAGAAATAATTTTTGATGCAAACAAAACAAAGAATTAAACTGATGCGGAGGTCCTCAAGTTTGAGAACCACTGTCCTAAGACACCAAAGCAGTATTATACGGTAGATATGCTGAAATGATTGTGCTGTTCCATAGGAAGACGGATACAAATCCAAATTAAAATTGTGCAACAGACCTGGGTTCAAACTATCAGCACTGATGCACTTTTGAGTCTTCAGTCACTTCTGTGCAAATCATTGACTGTAAATTCAGTGCACCTTAAGTAGTGCAAACAAATGCAGCAGCCCCTACAGCTTGAGAACGAAAAGGCGCACACTGTATCTCCACCACACTGGCTCATCCGGGCACTCGCAGTTGGGCAGGTTGGGGTTGATATTCGTGATCTTCGTGATCTTCGTGGTTGCAACTTTACAAGAGCAAACCACGAGCTCTGTCAGCAATGATGTGAAAATTAGGATTTTGTAAGATTCGGGCTTTGCTGAACGATCACGTTCTCACTGTAAATATTCTCCACACAATTCTCCGAAACAGCAGGATCTGTCACAAACTTAAGCGGAGCAGACAATGTAATTGTTGGGAAACTGCAGTTGAGTTACCTATCAAATGGGCACGACTGATTTGACGGCGAGCTGCACAGAAGACAGAAACGGATGATTTCACTTTTCCTTTTCAACCCTCCGGGCGTCGTTGCTATGGTTTCTGGCTGAGGTTCGCGTTACAAAGTCCTGCAGCAGAAATTTTCTTAAACTTGAGAAGTGATGGCAGTTTAGAGAGAAAATAAAAACTGTGAAATTGTTAAAATTATGATATAGAAGGAAGAGATGGACGAGGAAGAGGAGATTATCAATGCTGACCATGACCGGTTTAGGTCAAGTTTTAACCGAGAGCAGGTGCTGTGTCTACATCTGAGCTCTCATGGAACCAATCACAAACGCTGACACGGTCTCACGGAGACACACGCAGAACTCAAGGAATCGCTTCCCACGATGCATCAAGTCAGATCTGTGAATATGAAGCAAACCCAAAACAGACGAGCATCACATAAGTCATCGTGGCTCCACAGTGTCTGTATGTGTGTGTGTGTGTGTGTGTGTGTAAGAGCCAAAAAGGCTCCGTGCCAGGTGTGAATCTGTGCCAGCGTTTGTGATCAGTTCTACATCAAACTGTTCACCCGCACGATCGTTTAGCAAACCAAAATGTACGTTGCACATACAGACATCATCTGTGATGTGACTTTGTTCTGATCCCCAAATCCTGATGTAAACATGCAGTCTGACTGTACTTTAATACACCCAATAAAACCTGGAATCATCTGCCTCTGTCAAATCACTGTCATGGTGTGCATCATTACTTCATCAGAGATACAGCCAGAATTGTGCCACATGAGAATCAGTGGGACTTAAATTTTATCCTGCAAACGTCTTTCCAGAGCAACGACTAAAATCAAATCTCAAATCCAGAGGAAAAAACGTTGCATTTAGTTTGTTTTTACCTTCCTGTGGAATCCGACCATAAAAACACAGTAAACAGCTCTCTATTCAGCCCGTGTGTGTGTCTGTGTGTGAGTGTCTGTGTGAGTGAGTGACAGAGTCCCCTTGTGTGAGCGTACATGTGCAGATGCATGTACAGTACATGCAGCATCTGTGAGGTGTGTGTGTGTGTGTGTGTGTGTCTGAGTACGTGCAGGTTATACATGTGCATTTTTTGTGGCTGTGTATGTATATAAATACTGTTTGTGTGTGTGTGTGTGTATGTATGTACAGCCTACGTGCGTTCCGCCCATGTTTGGCCAGCAGGTGTAAATAGGACGTGCTTCTGAGGCCTTCTGGCCGTGAAATCAGTGGCACTTCTGTTCCAGCTGGGAGGCAGGAGGGCGTAGCGACGTGTTTGATTCCCTTCAGCTAAAAGCTGCACGGCGCACAGACAGAGCGGCGCGTGTTAGCTTTACATACATACAGTGGCTGTTTTGTACAGGTCAGTAACCCGTCTCACCTCTCGACCCTGGCATCCCCGTTTGGACCGTGAGGGTGACCGAGCACGCTACCTAGGGGTGGTCTTTGGATCTGCAAGAAGAAATACTATTGAAAAGAGAGAAAGAGTGATGGAAAGAGAGCGACAGAGAGAGACCGTGTTTCCTTGTCTTTGTGGATCTTCCCAGAATGCAATTCTTTTACAATTAATCTAATTCTCCATAAACCTTTTTGGTTTGTATATGTTTGTACGTCTTACCTAAATAGAATTCAGTGTCTGCTTGAATTCATCAGATTTTCATAGTTCTGTGATGACTGAATAAAAAGTTAAAAATCATTCAATTGGACCAAAGAAAAGTAAAGATTACCATGATGGATACCAGATTCTTTTTAGTTCTTTTCTTCAGACTACTAAGTTAGGAATAAGTTATCAGTGTGAAAAGTGTGCGTTGACAATTGTGATGTTTTGTGTCAATCACGGTGACACCGGACGTACAGGAGTCAAACATGTTGGTTTGTCGTGATCGTGGCCCCATCAGTGGAGGACGCGTCGGCCTTGGTGGGGGTTAAAGGTTAAGTAATACAAATACATTAGTATCGTCTCATAAATAGTGCTGAGATAAAAAAACAAAAACAAAAAAAACTTTTACATCTTTTATTAGTTTGACGAAAATAGTACAAAATCAGTGAACATGATGAGAAACAGATAAGTGGTGAATAATAACGAGGAGGTAAAAAAAATAAAAAGGCTGTACAGACACTCAGTCCTCACGCACAGAGGACTGTTCTTAACCAGCCTCAGAGAAGGAGACAGAGATGTGTTATACTTCGTACAGAGACACACAGAGATCCAGCAGAACGGCTCTCTCTCCAAACGCTCAACTGGCTGGAAAATAATCTGATGACCACGGATCTGCCTCTGAGCAAGGCACCTCAACCCAGAATGCTTTGGTCCTGCTGGCTTCCAGGTGTGAGTGTAGTGTATGAAACTTTCCTACATAAATATAACACAGATCCATGACTGAGGGATCTGACTGGAATGTGAACTTTCCCGTGTTTGAAGGCCGTCCCTGAGTGCGTCTGAAAATGATGCTGTGGTAAATATAATCACCCCAAGTCAGAAACACAACAACGATTCGGAAGAAATTCTCTTTTCTCTGTACATGGCTCACGAAATGAACGAGTCTTTGAAGAGTGATTAACCAAAATGAGCTGACAGCTGATAGCCTCTGGGTTACGGCTGGTCTAAACCTCCGAGCTCCGGATCGGTGCGCTGCGAGGTCTCGTTTTATCTCCCGCTGACTCGGGGAAACGTCTCCCGATAACAGTAGACGCCAAATTTGTGTTGCTGAGAAGGGAAACCAAAGCTACGCACCCCAGGTTCCGCCGGACCGCAGTGAGCTCGAGCTTTGGCGATGGGATAACGGACGCTGCCGTCAGCCAACCAGCCGGCGTCGCAGCGATCCAATCCCATCATCCTCCAGGCGGCGTACAGCTGGCCCACTTTGGCTATTTGACTTCCGTCGCTGATGCAGGCCTGAACCGCCTGAGGGAAGTTGAGCTTGGATGGATGTTCTAAGAAGTACACAGACCCTA
>OMNV01010165.1:8997-24409 GCA_900303265.1 Brotula barbata | reverse complement strand
TCAACGTCACCAAATAAGAAGACAAGTTCGCATTTTTTTATTTATTTATTGGTATTTCCGCTTTATTTTGATAGATAGATAGATAGATGATAGACCGATAGATAGATAGATAGATAGATAGATAGACCGATAGATAGATAGATAGATAGATAGATAGATAGATAGATAGATAGATAGATAGATAGATAGATAGATAGATAGACCGATAGATAGATAGATAGATAGATAGATAGATAGATAGATAGATAGATGATAGACCGATAGATAGATAGATAGATAGATAGATAGATAGATAGATAGATACTTTATTAATCCTGAAGGAAATTCGAGTCATCCAGTAGCTGATAACAACAAAACACAAACAATAACAAAAACAACAAGATCCACCAAGTGAGCCACCATGGTGCCACAAGTTTGCATTTTAAAAAAACATTTATAGATGGCCTGTAGATTTGCGCATCAGTGCTGAAATCTGTCACATTGTTTTTTGTCAGTATCCCATAAATGTGACATTGATGAGACATTTTTTACAGTGGTTAAACCACCTGAGTGCTTGTTAGCTTGTAGCTCGGACTGCTAACGTCTGTTCATCAAACTGAGAGGACACTTTCAGACACAATGTACTCACTAAACTAAACTAAATCAGGAACTACTTGTGAATCCCGCCCCTTTTTTCCACCGTGCTTCGCTAACTCAAAGATTACGGAATTAGTCCGCGGTTTACAGCCTCGTCGTTGCTGGAAGTTTGAAAATTTCATCTCCACACACGGCAACTGTCAACGACAAAAAACAGGGACGTTGATGTAAAAGAATAGATAACGGCGAGGTGACGAAGACGTGACAGACTGGGAATACGCTGGGATTATATATTCCAACTGTCTTTGAGGCTGAGGGACCTTTCTAAGGGGCCACACAGACCCATACCATAATTACCCCCTTAGATTACATATCCAGGTGTATTTTTGAAGCTGCTGCTCCATAATTACCTCCAGCACATCGATCCGCGTACAACACCTGCTCGTCTTCTTGTCTTTTTTTCCTGTCTTCTAAAACCAACCCACCGCAATCTGGACCGGCGGCGTTACCTGGCGATCGAACGCTAACGATGCACATTTGACACGTGGGTGAGTTTGAAGTCCCGTTCGCAAATAGCCCGCTGAGCCGAATGCTGTGTGTGTGTGTGTGTGTGTGCGCACCATTTAAAAGTCATCTGATAATGAGATAAGGAACGCAGCCGCTTCAATTTAGTCGATATCAATGAAATACAGCAAACACGGCACTGTCGGAACAGCGGAGCGCCGATCGATTCGGTGGCGCGCCGCTGGTTACGCCCCTCAATCAGACGAGATTATCAGGCAGCCGTTCATTAATCACATTCATAATATTGACCTGACGTGCGAGCAAATGTTTGAGATCAATATTTGGCTGTGATTGTCAAATAAAAATGAACATACACACACAGAGGCAAACACACACACACACACACACACACACACACGGTCTCAAATGTCCCCTAACTTTCTTTTCCATCTCAGTACAGAGGATGAAATAATCATAAAGTTCAAACATCCTGCAGAACGTTGGTAAAAATCAACATCTGGCAGCTGAAAGTATAATAACGTGCGAATCGTCTCTTCCCATCAAATATTGAAGCGAGGCACATTAAAAATGTAGGAGGTTAACAGGACCGTGTTGTCTCTCTAATCCTCCTCCTGCTCATCTTCACCTAAAGAGTCAGACATTTCCCACACGTGGTTTACGATTCACTTTTATAACACTTTATGTCTTTGCTGAGAATTTACAAGAAAACACAAGTGAAGGGAGATTAAGATCTACTTTTCTTAATCTCTACACTTTTCCTCCCACTTCCACGCAGCTGTATGATAATCTCAGCCGTGTGGTCGTGCCCTCCACTCCACACACCACTCTGCACGGCTACACTCGCCAATCACCAACATCACGGGTCGTCAGGCAGGATCTGCAACACCTGAAGATCATTACACACACACACACACACACACACACACACACACACACACACCTGCATGCGCTTATCTGCCATGCGCTTGTGGCTGCCTCTGTTTCGTCAGGTTGAACTAACACGTTAGACGCTTCACGCTGCATCTTAGCATTCTATCAGTTTCGTGTCACACTTCCTGCCTTTATCTATTTATATAACATCGATTAAATAAAATTAGGCCACACCCACACCGCCGGTTATACACCAACGCTCCGTTCCTTTTCATCCCACTAAAACATTTCAGGCTCGACGTGTGGGTAGTTTTCAGGCCTGCAGTGGGTTTTAGATGGTTTGGGTGGATTTCAGATCCAAAAACAACTAAAAACAAAACAACTAAAATATTTGAACAAAAACCATGTTGGGACACTCGCTCTGCTTAGTGGGAGTGGGAAAATGAAAACAGTAAGAGGGGGAACTTTACTGAGATACTTACACAACATGGGTCAACACCATATTTGGATTAGTTGGACAGTTTTGTCTGGGATTTTTGTACCAGATGGGAGAAATCTGAGACAATGATGTTATGAAGACTTTAGGGAATGTTGACAGATATCATTTTGAGTGAATCATCTCAATAGAATATGATAATCACTGGGATGTCTTGTCTCTTGTTTACCTGAAACACAGACAGATTTGAGGATGAAATGATCATTAATTCCCTTAGATCTACTAAAGTTAAGCTTTATGACTTACACCAAAGAACATTTATACCAGCAAAATGTTAGATTTGACAATAAAAACTCCTGGAAAACACATTCAGCTGATGTGCTGCCTTCATACGGAGGAACAGAAGAGTGAAGTCCATGAAACTTAAGTCATCAAAGGTGCAATGAATGAAAATTAACCGTGTCACTCCATCCTCCTCTGGTTGAAGATCAATCACCAAACTGTCGTTGCTCCAGTTTGGATGATGTTCATGCCACAAACTAGCGTGCCCCAGATTTCATTTGAAACAAGACCACCTCCTCAAACCGACTCAAATCTTATCTTATCCCTCTCGTCTAACGTCTCTCTCATCTCCATGCCGTCTCCATATCCCCACTCTCTCTGGAGTGCCTTCCCATCGTTCTATTATCTCCCTCTCCCCTCAGAACTTGTGAACAAAAGCTCTAATGAAGACCAGAGAGACGCTACCCGCGTCATCACAAAGGTCTATACCCTGCAGCTATGGTACGTAATCTGTGACAGGAAGACACTTGAAAAAAATAAAGGCCATTATCATAATTATTACCCCACGTTACAATTCTCAAGGCTTTTCAGACCAGGAGATACAGTTGCACCACTGATGTTGGGAAATAACAAGGAAATTAATATGTCAGCCGCAGGATCCTCAATCCTAACGCCCCTCTGCCTACAGGTCCCCCTGTAGCAGCAAATCCTGTCGAGAACCACATGAAACTCTGCTGTGTCCGAACCACTTAGGTTGAGGGTGTGATGGAGACGTCCATCAGAGAGATGTTCCATCGTGTCCTGGCTCTGCCCCGTGCTTCTCCTCCCAGGTGGACTCTTCTCAATGTGAAGGAGCAGCGGCTGTACTCTTTGGTTCTCCTCGCTCAAAGGGTTCCTCAACCTAATCCTGCCACCCCGTGAAGAAACCCCAGTTTACCCTCTTCGATCCATGATCTCATTAGCCATAGTTCATGACCATAGATGAGTGTGAGAACAAAGACCTCCAGTAAACTGAAAGCTTAGTCTTGCATCTCAGCTCCTTGTTCTCCACCACCTTGCAGTACGGCGTCTGCATCTGATCGACAATCAATCTAGACTCTTCCGTCTAGCTGATCAAAACCCAACAGCATCGCAATCAGCTGCAAACCGCTTAAGTGGAAGATCAAAGTGTGATATCGCCAAAAGGACGACATCATCTGCAAATAGCAGCAATGCCACAGTTATGTCTTCGAACTGGACACTCTCCAAACCAAGATAGTCTGTCCATGGAAACCATGATCAGGAGTGGAGACACATTGTTGTTGGAGTCCGACGTTCACCTTGAACAAGCTTGACTTCATGTCAAGAATATGGACACGTCTCTTACTTTGAGCGTGGGGGGACCCAGTGGATCGTAGCAGTGTGATGGGTGATGTGGACTAATCATGTCATGGAGGTCATGCGGTGGGCTCTCTCCTTTGACGGTTTGATGTTTCACATGTCCACAATCTCTCCAGAGGGCTCAATCCCAGGCTCTCCATTCTCTCCTTTTACCCCTCCTGCTGGTATCCTGTCACTGTTTTGTTCAGCAGCCTCTGATGGAGGTCTTGTCCATGGATTCCCGTTGCATGAAACAGTCAGTCTACCAAAACGCTATGGCTCCAAAACCTCTACAGCCAGGATGCTGAGGGACCCCTGCAGGGTTGACCATAGCATCAGATCTGGTCCATTGTTTGTTCTCATTATCTCTGGTGGAGAGAACCGCTTCCGGTCAAGGTGGATCAACATTTTGCTTGATTCCTGTCCCACACCTGCGTCTCTGTTGGCCTGTTGCAAAGGCAGTGTTTTTCTTGAAACCAACAGTTGGTGGGAGGGATGAATTGGTGGTGGTTCTCTTCTTCTCTAGGAGGATCGCCAGCTGTGTGAGGACCTGATTGTGCCTCCAGGTTAAGCATCCTTGAGTTTTGGCTCGTTTTGCAGCCGTTGATGATGCCTCCCAGGGTGGAGAGTGCTTGGCAGAGTGGAACTGCCTGATTGTCTCCGTCCCACTGGCTCAGGGCCTTCGGAGTTGGCAGACCGTCGTAGGTAGCTCTTACGAAGGATCCTAATCTGCTTCCTTCAATCTCCCATATGTCCTTCCGTGGCAATTTTCAACGCTCTAAGTTTTCCCATCTATGCTTGTGAGATGTCCTTCGTGCGTCATCCTGCCTCTTCCTGATGACGAGCTGTCTTCTCCTCCTCTCCCCGGTTGTACTTGGCCAACGATGACTTCGTGTGTGTGGACTGACTTTGCCCGTTTTACAGCCTCAAAGGCATCCGTTTCCTTCCTGTCGCTGACCCGGGAGAGATTGTCTGAATTTTGAGATTCAGAGAATCAGTGTATTAGCCTCACAGCATCCAGCAAACACACTCCTCTCAAAAATGATGGTGCGACTCTGCTTCAATCCCACTTAGACTGCCCTTAATTTGATCTAGTCCACAAACAACCGCTCAAATGAAACGTACACTTCCGGTTGAACATTTTGGCCTTTTTTTCAGACCAGGCGGCCATGTTGACATGAAGGGAAGAAATAAAAGAACGAAAGACAAAAGAGGGGGGAAAAAATCATAATTTTTGTAAATAGAATTTTTTTTCTGCCATTCATAATAAATAAAATTAAACTAAATAAGCTGTTGCCCCAAGTTTCACGTTTTCGCTGAGTCATCAAACGCGATCACCTGCACCCAATTTTCTAATCAGAGCCTTTGTTTGTATGTGCTGCATGGCCTCTTCCTCTTCCTCCTTTCCTGAGTCGCTGTGTCGGCTTGTATTTGATGACGTTTGTTTGTATTTTGACCAATTATTTGATAAATTATTGGAAATGTTTGGCACATGCTTCAGTTTTACAAAGCGTCAAAAGTTCAGTGTCTTCCCCTCACGCGTGAGTGTGTTTGTCTCTGCCCCCTCTGACAAACGGTAAACCAACAAAACAAAGAGAGAGGGCTGGAGGAAAGGAGCCGACAGAGAGATGTTATCGTTCCCATTTTCTCCCTGACAACCCCTCAAGACGGCCGATTGAGTTTGGTCTCGAGAGCCTCGCCGTCAATTTCTACCGCCTTAAACCGCATAGACGGATGACTAATCTCTGCCGAACAGCACGGTTTGACACCTGCACTAAAACCACAATCTGTCCAGAGAGGCTTTCATTACCCAATGACACCAAACTTTTCATTCATTCTCTCATTTTCACCCGAAGGCTCTGAATGGATGAAACTGAGCTCGTTACAGTTCGAAAAGCTCTAGATTTATTCTGGAAACGTCCCCTTTCACCCCCGTTACATAAGAAATCAGACTCGTCCGTGTTTGATGAAGAGGGGGGCGGGGTTATGAGGGATCTATTGAATGTTCTGCTTGACCGATGCCACTGTGTTTTCACACATAAATGGAGATTTATGACGAATGTTTAAAAAATGGAACGAGCTCATATCGAGCTATTACGGGACATTTGGAGATCAGTTACTGCCAAAACCACCAGGATTCATTCGAAGAACCGAGCGGCTCGACTGTGTAACCATTTACAGTCGGTTATCGCACCCGTGCCAGTGTCGTTCCATTATTCTGACATTACGAGGTAAGTCGACGGTTTTGAGAAGCAGATGGGCTGTTAGATCATAAGCCTGATAAGCCGTGAAAACCGCGGCAGCGTCAAAGATCTCTAAACTAAACCGGAGAGTTTCCTATTATCTCCCAACCTCTGACGATGAAATGTGTTCATGGCGATAAAAGAAAGGTTAAAAAGACAAAACGCCTCAATCTAAAATCAACATCAGGGGTAAAAAAAAATAGGAAAGACAGTAAAAGTTTGGACTTTGGCACGTCGTACTTACTGCAGAGTGTGTAATCCTTCCTGTGTGTGATTTACATAAAGGATCCAGGATTTAGCCTGATTTAAACAATCTACCCCCAAAAATACAACGACAATCTTTCGTCGCACAGGAATTTTGAAGCTTCTCGACCATAACTGCTTTGATTTGAAGCCATCTGGGAGATGGGCGTCTTGGCTTCTCTCTCAAGCTCCTTTTTCTTTGGCTTCCTCTCCTCTCTTGGATTTTCTGTGTAGTCACTTTCTTCTCTGGCATCTCGCGGACCACATGGCTCCTACTGGGATGCCACGGATTGGCTAAAGTCAGGAGAATACACACACATATATCTGCATTAAGTCCTCCTGCTTCCACACAGACTTCATACTGACTTTCTTACTTCTTACCCACCTGCAGATTTTTGCATTTTTTTTTTTTTTTTTTAACAGCCATCGGAGCGTAAACGCTGATACACTTCTTTTAATTGTGATTCCTCTCTTCCATATGTTCATCCTAACCACTGCTGCTGCATTTCCTCATCGTTTAAAGAATTCTCAACAACCATCTGGTGACATTTCCTCAGTTTTCAAACTTTTTTTCATTGCTTTTGAGGAAATTGACGAAAACGCGACGTGGCGACGTTAAGAAATCATTTTAAAGGATCGAATGGTTTTCATTTAAATTTAATGCATGGCCTGACTGGTCATTTTTTAATTATTGTGGTTATTGTTGGCGAACCGCTTATGGTAATAAGATGAAAGGTTCCTGTCAGCTTTGTTTCACAAAAGCCACATAAGCGGCACACATCTGGACTCAGTGAGGTGAATAACTCTCACTTTATAACGGCTCATAAACTCAAATCAAAGACGAGACGGGCATCGCAAATAACAACTCTAAATGAAAAATAAACATTTGTTGCGTGCTTGCTAGAAGATGGCTGCGTTTGCCGGCCTGTTAAACTTTACCGTCTACTTTCAGCACGAGCGAAGAAGAAACCCCTGCGTTACCCGAACTCCCATTAACGAACAAATCATTGAAAATTACGAAGCAACGGAGCAGCTGATCTTATCCGGAGAAACTAATTTGGAGAGTGAGCACATTCCACCATTTTGACAAGACAGCAGGAAGTAAAGATAGACAGAGAGACAGATGGAGACAAAATGACAGAGGAGTGAGAGAGAGAGAGAGCCTAGACATTCTTAAATGCTAATACTTGGACAGGGTGCAGGTGCACAGGAGACGGGCAGAGGAAGGACCATCTGCCTATCCAGACAAGGCATGCCAACTATGAAAAATTCATTATGATTCACTAGCGTGCACACGTAGGCAAACACACACACACACACACACACACACACACACACGCCTGGGCGCACTCGTGGAGACAGTAGTAGAACACGATCACCGTAATGTTCATACAGCAGGACCCGAGACTCTGTACGTCTGTAGTTGGTACAGATGGGAGAGAGAGGGAGAGAGAGAGAGGGAGAGGGAGGATGAGAAGTCTGCTGACACGTCGTTTGTTCCTTTCTGCCTCCGTTCAGTGTTTGTTTTGTTTCTTACTAAGCTAAATAAATAAGAAAATAATGATTGCGACCGCACAGTGGACCAAACTTGTGAAATTAATACAACGATGGCCTGGATTCTCCGTTGTTTTTGCCAGGATTAATGAAGTTCCTCCGCTCTGCTGGCCACTTGTGTGTGTTTAGCAGTGGATGACAGGAGGAGAGAGAGAGAGAGAGAGATGCACCCAGACAAGAGAATAATAAATCACGCGTGGGATACGGAACCTATATCATCATCATCTCCGTCCGTTTGATTCATGTGCATGAGGAGCGGTGTATTTCCTGGACCCGGAGGATTCACCCCTCTGATTTAATGCTGCAGTGTCACTGTGGTGAGACGGGCCGAACAGAACGTCTGTCTGTCTATCAGTCATCATTCAGCATGCAAAGCACTCCTCGTCTGACACCACACACACAACTCTCAACCTACACTCGGAGTGTGTGAGCGGCCTTCACGTTCTGTCCTTTGGACCAAACACAAAGCGAACAGATTTCTTATGTTGCATTGATGCAGCCAAAATGACACAGACACTAAGGGCCCTGTTTACGTGATCTATGTGTAAAGTCTGGCGCATTCCGTGCTTTGGGGCTAAGCAGTGTTTTTTTTTTTTGCTATTTAAGTGAAGTGCAGGGTGTAGAGGGGTTGGATTTAGGCCCTTAAATAGTCCGGGGTGTGTTAAAATTTAAATTAAGGGGAATTTTACTGGCATTTATCTACCATCCACACTGCTTGTAGGATATACTTCAATTGACGAAATCCCAATACTCATGCGGAGGCAAAAGGACAGATATACGCTTTTCATCTGCACTGCATTGTGGGTATTTTGTGTCTTTTGGTGTCCGTCAACAAAGGGGAGTCCCCTCCATGTGCAGTGTGACGCACATTTCCTTATATGGATATCAATCCCCAAGTTAGGGGGAGGGGGAGATAAAAGATGAGATAGAAATCTGTTTCCTGTCTGTCCTGTTGCCCCAAAAAGAAGATCCTCAGAGAAGATAATAAAACGTGACACAACCACACAACACTGTGAAATTTAACACCGGACCCAGTTTGTGTTAAACGAAACACACTTTCTCCTCCACCTGGTCTGAGTTGGTTTAAACGGTAGAATTTTGCTTCCTGTTGCTGTTTCACGTCACATTTTCATGCATAAGCGACTCCAGAGCCCTTCTTCTGTTCAAGAATGACTCATTTTGTTGGCTCCAACCTGAGTTTGGATGTGTGTGTAAGGACCCCATTATATCAACACTGACATGAATAAGTGAGTGTGAGTGAATTGAGTGAGCGTGTTCCTCCGCTGCCATCAATACTTGTTACGTTTTACGCCCGGGTGAGGTTTTCCATTATGACAGATAACGATATTGATCTCTCTTTTTTTATGGGCCAATCCTGTCCAAATAACAGGATCCGTTCATACGTGCACTCAAACACACACCGTACACGCACGCCGGTGACGAACGATCCGGGCTGGTGTTTAATATTTAATGATCTGATTTGCCTAATGGATTTGCACTTAACTGTCGTGTCGTGAATTATGGCCCCGCGTCAACGCTTGTGTTTAACGCAGACGTTTATTCTCGGAAGATCACGAGAAAAGGCAGATTTGTCGAATGGGGCCAAAGCGAGCTCCTCCGTTTGACCCCGTCGTTTTATTTTTTTACATTGTGACGTCTTCAATAAAAAGACGGACGAACAAAATATGATCTGTTATAACGCTTCATAACACAAGCGCTGAAAACACAATACTATGTACTTTTTATATTCAGGATGATTACTAAAAAAACAAAACAAAATAAAAACCAAGATCTTATAAGACAAAACATGTTCATCCTGATAACTGGAGTGAATTTACTAAAATATTCATTTATTGATGTTTTCTGATTATATAAAGCTCCAAACTAAACTGCAGCTTATTGATCGAATAATCTGCAGCTTTTTTTTTTTTTTTTTTTTTATCTTACACACACACTCACCTGAGCTGCCCTGTGTGTGTGTCACTATGACGAAAATGACATCATGCAGCTTTAGTCAAAAATCCAGAATTATAATCTGATCCGCTGTGTTTTTACCTGTGTGTGTGTGTGTATGTGAGTGTGTATGTGTGTGTGTGTTGTGTTTAACACTCAGCTCGGCACACACGAAGCACAACGCCGCAACTCTGACACGATCAAATAATTCATCGCACCTCTGTGCTATTTTAAGAATTTTCTGAATAATATCTGACGACTCATCAAAAATTCAAACGCTCTAAATTTACCTTTTTCCACATTTAGCTCCTTTTACTCCTCCCCTCACTCCTCTTTTGTCCCCACGTTACACCTCTAAAGCTCCCCATATCGGCCAGTCCCTGTCATCCTGTCGCCTTAGTTTCCCCGGTGTTTAATTTGTGCCTGCAGGTGTCGTGAGTCTAAGTTGACGCGTGAGGAGAATACACCGTTGATTTCTGGGTAAAAGTGAGACGAAGCCGTCTCGGGTGTCGGCGGGACCAACCGATAGACGGCCCTCTCTGACAGATCTCCTCAGACGCGGCGCAGGATCATTTATAATTCATCACACGCACAGAGTAGCAGGATGGCTCTCCTCCTCCCTACGGACGCCACATTTGCACGGCTCCATCGGTCCGCGGGTCGCGGTGGTCACGGCCATTTTTTTGCCGCGCCGATAACGCCGTCGGCTCGCGTTCTCTCCCTCGACCTCAAACGTTCCCGAACGGCGCCGGCCTCTCCTCTCCCGGCCTCTCGCCTCTTTGCGTCTCGCCGTTTATTTGCACCCGTTGCGCTCTCGTCGGCTTAATTGGACGCAAGATAACGGCTGGCGTTCGGCGCGGCGAAGGAGAGAGAGAGACGGGCGCAGTTTTTCACTCGCGCGCACGCAAATATACACACGGGCCGACGGTAAACCCTGCAACAATGAGGCATGTGGATGGTTTATGACGGTGTCACTGCGAGCGTGTGGGGAATAGCCTCTGGATGGAAGTTGTGTCTTTCTCTGAGCCCGTAATTGGAAAGCGGACGCGTTCGACTCAGCAGCCATAACTTCAGCGCTCCTCCGTCGGACATCTTCTCGAGCTGGCTGTCAAAAAAGTATCGATCAGCTAGTTACGGCGAGGCAAACAGCGATTCTTCACGGAGAGTGATGGTGGCGTCGTTGTGGGTTTAAACCGGCAGAGGACTCGTGCAGCCCAAAAAGCACCGGAAGACTGAGAGAGGGACTTCGGGCCACGCCGGGGTCAGGAGGTCGGCGTCGACTTGGGGCAGACGATGGCGCCGTTTTTACCTCACCAGCGACCCAGCGACCATCTGGTCGGACCATCTGGAGCTCTGGACTCGCTCGCACAGCGAGGGGATGAAGCGCCGCAGACTCTGACGGGAGGGGGCGGGGCCGAAAGATGATGATGAATAATAAATGTCATCTCGCATAGTTTGCCGCGGGTCGCCGGCGAGGCAGGAAGAATCCTCAAGTCTTCCCGAAGACCGAAGCACTTTCATCAGCTGTGAATCCTTTGAACCGAACCCATTCTAAATATACAACGCAGAAGAAGAAGAAGAAGAAGAAGAAGAAGAAGAAGAAGAGGAGAACGTGACGAGGATCACAACAGCAGCATCAAACCACGAGCGGATCACTGTGGCCACTCAAAGCAGCATGTTTCAATTACTGCATCAGCAGTTTGTCCTCAACACAAGAAATACAAGAAATACTGTCAAAGAAAAGTTCTTTACAGGCTCAGAAGTTCTTTCTGACTGAAAAAAAAGGAATAAATGACATTATAGACGTCTGGTTTTGTTGATAATAATGATAATAATAATAATAATGAGAGGAATATGAATGCAGCATCACAGCAGAGGTCTTAAATAATCCACATAGGTGACAGAGATTTGATTTGTCTATACGGCAAGGACGCATATTAACGTCCACAGCTCGGCGATGGGAGCGTGGCGAATGGAAGCTGAAGCTGCGGAGGCGATGGCGAGGAAGCAGGGCCGGGGGCAGGGTCAGCGGCCTCGCCGTGGGCCCTGGGAAGGAGAGCGCGGAGGCGTCACCGGCCGCCCACTCTGCACGGTTTGACGTGTGTTCGGTCGTGACCGTGGAAGCTCTCCGTGTCACTCATTCATCTGTTTTCTGTCGTCCTGCCTCATCGCCTCACTCTGCTGTCCTGCTGTCGTCTCACTCTCCTCACCTGGTGTTTCCCGCCCATCTCCAGAGGCAGGAGAACACAGGAACCCAGATCTCTCTGAATCTGTGGAGCGATCCGATCGATACGTAGCAAAGAGACGTTCGACGAAACAAAAAGCTTCCGTTCATCCTCGACGTCGCAAAACAAGCGAAACGGTGTTTTGGTTAAAGCTCGTCAATAACTTCGACTCCGCCGAAATCCTTCCCGTCTGACAACGCAAGGGCTTGTGGGTAGTTGTTGATTAGACAGCGATCACGCTGTCCTGATCCTGATCCCGATCCTCTCCCTTCTTCCTTCCTGGCTCTCTCTCACCCCTCCTGCCTGTTGTTTGTCATTCATGTCACTCCTCCCTTTAAACCTTTACTCCCCAAACACCTCCCCGCTGCTCCGCAGGTCAATTTAATTCCTTTCGGTAAATTGTCAGATGAGGACCAGGGAACGGAGGGTGAATTGCGCCCGTCCTCCGTAACACAGCCTTCCTCCTGTCATAATGTCCCCTTCTTCTCCATCCTGAGCCTCCAACAATGTTTTTGCATAATGCACGCTTGTTTTCTGCGATGATTGAGGATGTTGCGTTCGTGTTGTTTTATTCGCCGACGCGCAGCGAGTTGGCGACGGACGTATGGCCACGTACGTCCCGATCCTATTATTCCATCCTGGCATGTGTGTACGTAGGTGTGTGTGTGTGTGTGTGTGTGTGTGTTGTTGAAAAGGTATTTGGGGCTTCCTGCTGCTCTGCATGCAGCAGAGGGTCCAGGTGTCTTTTTCACATCGCACTTGAAACTGAATTCATTGGGACTCGAGTGCTGCAGGGCCACCTCCACCTCCACACCACACACTGGCATTAATCAATAATAAGAGTGTGTGTGTGTGCATGAATTGTATATGAGCACATGTTTGGCCACACATGAGCACGCGTGTGTGTGACTTCCTAGCCCTGCTCATTGAATGTAGCCATGCTGTTATGTTGAAGCAGCTTAGCACTTGAGCGAAGGGTTGAGCTGTAAGGCTTCACGTGAAGAAGGTTAATGATGACACGAAGGGGCGCATCTCCACCACGTGCGCACCAGCTCTCAAACTGCAGCGAAAACACACTTTCATATCTTCACGTTCATTGAGTTTTTTGTAATTGACTTTTTGACTCATTTGTTTATGTTTTGCTGATATACGATCATATCTCGTGGTTCGCCAGAGGATTGATAGAGAATCCTGCTACTCTGTCACTCTGAGGTCTCCAACCTGTTATGGTCAATGATCCGCTGATCAAATATGGAACATGATTTCCATAATCGAGATGAGCTCAAACGGGATTTTCGGGTGATTTTATGCAGAGAAAATCACTTCGTACTTCAACTGATCATTAATAAGCCCAAATCAGTCACTTTCTCTCTCCTTCCATTTGTAGTTGAGATTGAAATGAGTTTTGTAAAGTTTGATTCATTAGTTAAAAAAAAAAAGCCTTTTTGGAAATTTATTTACTATTCACAGAATAAATCAATAATTTAAGGACGGAATAATAAAACGTCAGGAGAT
Source organism: Brotula barbata (assembly GCA_900303265.1). NCBI lineage: Eukaryota > Metazoa > Chordata > Actinopteri > Ophidiiformes > Ophidiidae > Brotula > Brotula barbata. The sequence continues at coordinate 10,628 of OMNV01010165.1, read as the reverse complement.
ATTTCTCATCTTTCACACACACACACACATACACACACATTCCGTGGAGGTATTGGAGATATTCTTATAGGTGCCAACAGATGGGTGTTGACTGTATGCAGTAATGTTCCTGCTGATCTGCGGCTCCTGCTGAGGTCGAATCGCAGCAACACATGGAGGAACGGCCGCGACGTTCTCAGAAAAGAACCACGACATAATAAAAACGGCCATAACGCTCGTTTACGGCGGGGCTCCAAAAGGTGCCTCACAGGCAAAACAACGCCATGATAGGTGTACGGTGTGTGTATGTGTGTGTGTGTGTCAGTGTGCAACACAATACCACAGCGACAGAAGCATTAATAGCTCTATGCATTATTTAGTGTGTTTACCAAGTATATACCTAGGATCTAGTGCATTTGCCACCGGCAAGGGGTCTCTCTCTCTCTCTCTCTCTCTGTGTCACACTCTCTCTCTCCTTCTCACTCTTCTCTCTTTGAGGGCAGGTCTCAAGTTCTTGTCTCCGAAAAAATCCTGTCCACTGCATCACAAATCAGAGGAGTCCAGACGTAACACACTCACATGCAAACTCACTCTGATCGTCTTTTTGCTCACCCACACCAGGGGAGAGAAAAGAATCATAATCAACGGGCTGCCTCGGGGCCATAATGAACCCATATCTCTCACACACACACACACACACACACACACACACACACTCGCACGCTAACACACACAGAAACTAACCCAAAGTAGACAACTCAAGCAAGACAAAAAGTCACGGATCTACACGCATAGACACACACACACACACACACACTTAGGTGCATACACACACACACACACACACCACCCACACAACATGGTTAATTAATTCTAATTTGAACGGCCGTGGCCTCACCTCCTACACTTGTGCCTTCTGATGGAGCCCAGAGAAAACGCTGCAGCGTCTTCAGCGAGTGAAAACGACGGGCAAGACGGAGAATCTGTGAGATAAAGAGACGGAGGCACGAAAAGAGAGAGAGAGAGAGAGAGATCCACCGCTCATGTCTGACAGCTACCGGTCGTACCCGTGTGACCCTTTGATGTTCGGAAGCTCGGCGGTACGACCGGCAACCACGGGCGGCAGAATGTCAGTTAACAGGAAGTCCGTGAAGCGTGTGATGATGTATCTCCATCCATCGGACCTACTCGAGTACACGGGGGGTATCAGGAGTATCTGTACTCACTACTACAACTTTTACTTTCACTCCAGCCATTCTAAGACCACAACAATCAGCCTGATATGAATAATAACAGAATATTCTCTCGCTTAGAGGCTACTTAGCATCGACCTGTAGTGTTCTTACAGAGGCCTTTTTGAGCTGTCCACAATCAACTCGTTATCATGAGAAAACAAAGTCGTTTTCTCATGATAAATGAACCCATTAGTACAAGAAAATAACTTCTGTTATCCTGAGATATGAGAATACTTAACTCTTGTTTAGAGTTTAGTCCACTTTTCCACTTAATATTCCAAATACAACCCCCGTACCTCTGTGAGAGTGGATTTTCCACACCGGCATACCTGAAGAATAAGTACAGACCTTGGCAGGAAATGAAGAAGAGAAGAGACAGATTCACCTCAACTAGGGAGAAAAAAAATCCCCTCACGA
>OMNV01010163.1:0-12239 GCA_900303265.1 Brotula barbata | reverse complement strand
CGGTGTAAACAAAAAGGAAGTTTGATACGAAAACGACGATATAAACTGTGATGAGGGATTTAGGGGATTTAGTAAATATAAGTAACAAAACAAAACGCTTAGTTATGATTAAATTCAAGCGTTAAAATAAAATATTCAACATATTAATGCATGAGGATTTTCATTCTTACATAAATACGTTCTTCAGTTCCAGTATTTTTCTACCCTTTAAAAAGCTTCCGTTCAATTAGGATTATTTAGAGAAGAATTTTATGCTTTAGGAATATTTGATGATTTTGATACATTTAATTCAATACATTTGTTTTGGCCTGGGGGGAATAAAGTACACGCTATTAGAGCAGCACGAAGAATAAAGGACGCCACAGTAGGAGCACAATTTAAGGAGGAATGTGCTTCAAAGGAGAGGACTCACTATCACGGGTGTACGTTATTGATTTGGTTGAATCGCTACCTTAAAAATAGATGGAGAGAGACAGAGAGACAGAGAGAGAGAGACGGAGAGAGAGAGAGAGAGAGAGCGACTCGCCTCATAGGCATCACATCTTCGCCCCCCCTCCCTTCTCCATTATTGTTGGGCAAGAGAAAAAACACATCCTTAGCTTCAAACATCCCGCAGCAGCTTCAGTGAGATAAGTGACAAACAATCCTCCGTCCTTATTAACCAAATCACAATTTGTCATAAATTTCAGCCCATTTGTAACGGATCACTTAGCAGCACGTACGCCAAACTAAAGCCGGCCGAATTAGCACCGAGGAGGCTCGGGACGGAGCGATGTGTGCGCGACGCTTTGATCATGGCCGGTGCCATATGTTATGGTACCGTGAGGGAGGCCCATGACATTTTTCACTTTTATCGACCGGCGTGACCCCGTGGCCCACGGATGGTGGTGAACTTTCATGTGCTGGCCGACGACCCCCAACATCACATTTAACATCTCTAAGTGGCGCTCACTTTCACTCGCATTAAGACAGATTCTCTCTCTCTCTCTAACACGCACACACCCAGACACACACATACTCACACACACACACACACACACACACTCGGAATCTCAAACATATTATTGAAAGCTGTTCCTGGTGTGACAGTGCTGCGAAATCCAATCTGTGTGCAGGAGGCCTGGTCTGGTCAGATGAAACTAGTTGTTACTTTACTGAGTGAGGCCGTAAATCACAGAGTCACAACTGTCTGAGAGCGGGAGCACATGTGTGCGTCTGTGTGTATCCCTGTGTGTGTGTGTGTGTGTGTGTTGCTTTGAGTGTATACTTACTGCCTGGACTTTCTCCAATGCTGCTGTGCTTTCCATTCCAGTACCACAGCAGCAGGGTGGCATCCCTGGAGCCCGATAACACGTAACAGTCTCCTCCGATGTAGGACTCCGATCTGGTCAGGCACGTCACCACGTCGCGGTGTCCAAACACGATCTGAGTCAGCTTTCCTAGAAACACATCCAATCACAAACACATGTTCATAAATTAATACTCACGGACGCAATCTATCTATAACTCTAACTTCACTGACGGATCATAACAAAAGAGACCATATTTTATTCATCATAAACGCACTTATGAGTCGTTTTTGCACTTTTACGCCATCCACTGCGTGATTATCGATCATCTGTCTGCTGCCAACTTACACACATGATCGTGCGTCTGCTGATTTAGGGTAGACCAAATATTTGTTCCAACCGTGTGTGTCTGCGGACATGAGGTAGTGTGCGCCGTGTGTATATGTAAAGAGGCTAATTGCTGTCAGATTTCCAGACCAGAGCTCCGTCGAGCTGTCTAACACTCATTACGCTCTTCATACGGTGACCTCTGCAGTCAAACAATGGAGAGTTTGCAGCACGTGACATTTCTGTCTGAGTGTCAAAATCACCGTCCGCGGGATAATTAAGCCGTATCTCCGCGAAACGCCCAGGATCGTTATGAGAGCCGGCAGGTTACTGACGAAATTTACAAAGAGGAATGGAGAAACCATTATAGATGTAAAATGTTTGACATCTTTATAAACACTGAAAATAAGTAAGGATGGCCACGGCAATAATTGCTGCCATGCACATTATATCAAACACGCTCTCTGAGACACGCACACACACACACACTTGCATGCTCGTGCACAAAAAAGAAAAATAAATTGGATGTGTGTGCACGCAGGCGTACGGGGCGACGTGTTTTGTGCGAGTGTACCAATCAGGTCTTGTAATTGATAAAATCCCTCAGTTCTTTAACCTGGGGGCTTTGGGGACCTCGGTGGCAGCTGTTGAGCCCGTGCGATTAAAGTGTGTTCACGTTCCAGTCGTGCACCCCGGTGGCAGTCGCACAATAGAGCCATCTCTCCGCTCGCATCCCTCCTTCCCTCCCTCCTCTATTAAAGACAGAGAGGCCGTGGCTCATAGAAATTGAATCTGACTCCGTTGTATTGCTGTGCAGGACTCTGAATGCGGCGGGTAGAGAGAGAGGTGAGGACGGGGGCATGGAGATGAATCCTGAGACAGTTTCATTTAGAACCTATGACCTGATGGTCACATGGTGCGCGTGTGTACGTGTGTTTGTGCATTTGTGGAAACGTCTGCTTTCGTTCTTGTCTATTTACAGTAAGTATCTCAGTACGGAGACGCGGTGAAAGGTTGTACAGAAGTTAGGCGATCATCAATTATTAAGTCAAAATCTTTATCATTTGGGAGGCAAACGTTGCGCAATTTCATCCATTTCTTCCCAAGCGATTACAATTATTATAAACAAGACTTTTCCTATCTAAATGGAATGTCAGTGTAATAACAGGACACACTGAGTTCAAAAATAACACACACTTTTGTGCTTCATTAAATAAATATATTACTAGTTTAATTTTTACTGTTGACTTTATCAATGAATCGGTGCACAGAACCCAATTTATTGGTATATGGGAGCATAAATTAAGATTCTAAAAACCCTCAAGGCAGCACTAACTTAGCTGATGCATGTGTGGAACATAAATGTTATCAATATGACGTGTTATTTTTTAAACACTGTTCTAACCTAAGGTGTTATAAGAGGAGCACATTCACCCTGAAAATAACTCTTTTTCAGTTCATATGCATGGAATATTTTGACATTTTAACACTGAATCACTCCAATGTACAAAAAAAACAAAACAAAAACAGAGTTTCCAACGTATGAGGACTCGGAGTACCTGAGTCAGTGGAGTAGACCCGGAAGCTCTTGTCCCAGAAGCCGCACAGAAGGATGAAGCGGTTGTCGGCGGTGATGATGAAACACTGCGAGCTGATCTGAATGCTCTGGTCCAGCAGGTCTGAGATCTGACGGCGATGACTGCCAACGTTGCTGGCTGGAAGAGGCAAAGTCAGGAAAAGAGGGAAAAACAACTCTTACTAAACAGTACCACAGTATAAAACCGCCCGTGTGTATACACAGACATACACAAAATGTATAAGAAAAACAAGCAGAGAGAGAGAAAGAGAGAGAGAGAGATGCCGCCTGTGTTTATTTGTAGAACATGTCTGCGGTGCTTCCAGTAGTTAGCGACGTTCTCTCATTGAGCTCTCCCTACCTCTGCACTTTTCAAAGAGCTGACACTCCAAACCATCTGGGATGCTGAAGCTCTACACAGAAACAGATCTGAAGCACCTCCACTGAAGATGATTTGTGAGGGAGTACAAAAAAAACATATCCAACTGCACATTTTCCATTCAAAGCCTGAGAGTTTGAGTAATGTTAGAGCGTTTTCACAAAATCTGTGCACCACTCAAGAGGCAAGACACACATAAATTAATCCTGGGTGGGTTGCACAGGATGACCGATGGTTGGTTAGCAAGCAAATTTATTGACATTCGCTCTTCCGTAAGTGGCGACTTGGAGACAGGTCCAGTGTCGGCGACAAGCGGTGCCGAGCCTTACGTTGGCGTTGCTGGCCCTGCAGAACAGGTGTTGGAGAGGCTCGTCCAGTATGGAGGCTGAGAAAGTCCAGTATACCTGCTACAACCAATATTTCATCCAATTTTTAACGTTTCCCAAAACCCCAGTTGGCTCAACACTCATCCTCAATTTACTGTGTTTAGCTCAGACTCCATCTGGAATGTGGACAATGTAAATATATTACTGACAAGCACAAAAAAAAAAAAAAAAATCCCACACTGCCTCCCCAAAAACACACACACACCCACACACACTTAATGCATTATTTATGTTAGTTTGAAGAAGACGACAAGATGGGGATGGGAGAAAACACACATGCCATGTGTATAAATAATAAAAGAAAAGTATGCAAACTGAAATATTAAAAACTTACAGATTTCAGCTGGATGAAAGGAATTAGCCTGAGTGGTCTGCATTCAATGATGCTCACAGAAACATGCACTGAATGTGTCAATGCTGAAGCACAAACAGAGAGTGGTGCTCCTTATATGGGGGCAGCGGAGAGTGGGAAACACATGTAGAGATACGCATCTTACACGCACGACGTGAGATGGAACCCTGGATATTTTCAATAGTCAAACGTTAGAACGAAATATGTGGAAACGGTCCGCTGAGAGTGACCGCAGCAATCAAGGAGAAAGAACAGCCCACTTGCAGCTGCGCGTGAGGCGGCGAAGGCAAAGAAGCGACGGAGGCGACGGCGGGAGCAGTTAGGAGAGGCGAGTCTCTCCCCGCGCCGCCAGTGTACCCCATACATCACTGTACTCGGTACTCTTCTCCCGCTCATCAACAAGTCGTGAAGGATGAGAGGGGCCCATATTGTCCTGACAGCCATCCGCCGTGCATTCTCAATCACACATTATTACCACATTCATATTCATTTCCATTGACACGCGTCCTTTCCCTCCGCTCAAATTAAACCAAAGAGGATGCGGAGAGGGAGGGAGGGAAGGGGGGCGATAGAGAAGGAGAAAGAGGGGGAGTTGATGATGAAATGCCGGCCCAGGCCACAGCTCATTGCATTCCAATTTGCATGCAAATGGGTTAGTGTGAGAGCAGGGTGTGTATCATAAAGAGTGAGCTGGGGCAGAGGCTGAGAAACAACTCTAATCTACTGTCCAGGGACACGGCATCGTAGCTCGTCGCCAAGAAGACAACGAGATTCACACAGAAATCTGCACAAGACGCATTTTATGCATACATAAGCTTATGGTCTGCATACAGCAAGTGTGCGTGCGAGTGTGTGCACTTTTTACAGACATACGTGACAGCATACCTATCAGAGGGTCAATTTCCACAGGAAGTTGGTACTGCTGGTCTTGCACCGTTGAGCCCTGATGACCTGACAGACAAGAAGACAGATTGGATTAATATTGTAATCATGTGGCCTTGTGCAGTGGCTGCTGGCTTTTGATTCATTTACACAGTAAAAATAAGCACTGAGCCACTAAGTGTTCCGAGATCCAAGTGTCACTGCTTGCCCTTCTGGAGTTCTGTCACAAATTTTACATCAAGTATGAGAAAATGCAACCACGGCTATTTTTTTTTTGTCAATAAAATTCCTTGAAATGCAAGTAAACATAAATAAACCACAGTACATTTGTTATTTTTAAGTGTCAAAGTAAAAAGTGCATCTCGTTCACTTAGCCACATAAATTTACAAGGTACACAGACGTAGATACACAAATGTGCAATCTCAAAATTTATTACGCAATATTAAGTCACATCCATCTCTTCTCCCGGCAAACACAAAGCAGTCCCATCAGTTCGCAAAATATTTTGGTGATTCATTCGGCTCTGCGGTCTGCATGGATGAGACCCTGACGCGGTGAAAACTTATCAGTCTTCATCCCCGTGAATTCAGAGATATCAAATTTAATTTTCTTAGTTCCCCCCAGGGCGGGATGGACGGATGGATGGATGGATGGATGTTGGGTAAATAAGGTTTGTGAAGTGAGAGGCTGATGTATAGAGGTGGACGTGAGACCTAACGTTGGCTGCTGCATGTGTCACATTTGATACAGCCATCCAGCAGACACAGTCAACTGTCTCCCATATCAACGTCCATCCCATGGAGACAAAATGCATCAATCCTTGACTGGCATAAATTAGACAGAATTAGACAGGAAGTATGGAGGAGAGAGATGGAATAGAGTATTTCATGACCGTGGATTATCTTGCCTGCCTTGTTTTTTGGGTTACTTTGGAAACAACTGAGAAAAAGATTTAAAAAAAAAAAAATCACCAAAAATACACGTTTGTATGCACAATGCGAACATCTGTCTCACCTGTCAGGCCGTGCCACTTGTTGACAGCGAAGACGCGGTTGGCTGTGACTGTGATGATGGCGGGTGATGTCAGACCGGGCTGGGTGTTGGCCGCAACGTGTGTGACGGGAGAGTTGGATGGAAACTTCAACACCATGATAACGTCCTGCTGCATCTGCTCCGTGAACATCAGCGGGGTCTGCGGGAGGAAGATACTGTTGAGGGGCTCCGGGATAGACAAACGTGTGCGGGGAGGAGAGGAAAGATACGGAGCGACAGACAACGGGCGCAACAAAAAGATGAGCAATAGTAGCATGGCGGGAGGGCACATTTAAGCAAAGGGGCACGAGGCAAATTTGACATACAGAAGAGGAAATCTAGAAAACTATGATTGAACATAACCTCGATATTGGTAATCGGTTATAATTTCTCAACCAAAAACAAATTACAGATTGTCCTCTTTTGACATATGAGGATGATTTGAATCAAAATGTAACACTGACACGGCCAAAATATTCAAACCACAAGCCAACAAGAAATCAACATCACTTTCTCTGATTTGTGTTTAATTATGCATGAAAACTAATATACACTGTAATAGCTATTCATGTTACATTGTTTATATAGACTAAAAAAAAAAAATAATAATTGCTACTCGAAGCATTTTTCATCAAACTATCAGAGTACCTCTGTACTCCAGCCCGGAGGCCTTACACTGCACAGCCATTTCCACATTGTTTGCACCGTGCAGCTATAACAGAGAGCCATTTTCTTCCTCGCGAGTTGAGAAGAACATCAGTGTTTAACATCAGGAACAGACCTGGGTAAATCCTGTGTCTGACAGCTAACCAGACGCACTGACAATATCATTACCACCACCGTGGGCAGATGCCGACACTGACAACACACTCACATAAGTGAGGATCAGCAGAGAGAGAGAGAGAGAGAGAGAGAGAGAGAGCGGATTTAAAGGCAAAGGGTGCAGGGTGTTCTGGGGGGATATGAAGGAATTGGAAAGATTTGACAATTAAATAATGGTCTCTGAATATTATAACGAGTGGAGTAAAAAATATTTTGCAAAGTTCGGGTTAAGTGAGACGGATATGAATGGACATGCCCGGGCTTAAGCTGCTGTCTGGGTCCACGCTGAGTATGTGTGTGTGTGTGCTAGGTTGTGGTCTACAGTCAGCTGTCAGCGCCGCAGGGACACCACACTAATAAGGACTCATGGGGCCTTGGTCCATCACAAGCTTGGCCCTTAAAAGCCGTCACTTCCAGACTGTTGTTCGTTGCCTTTGCTCCCGTCTGATCTCACATCCAGCTCAGGTGGAAAATTTGGCGGCGACCCAGGTTTCCAGGGCAAAGCCGTGCCTTTCCCCACAAACCGTGTACTTATCACACATACAGGTATACACACAAACGCTGTTCAACACGCCGCCCTACACCACAGTCGCTACAGAATAACAGGACAGGAGGTAAAGGGGGGTAGGAGCCGGGTCAGTATTAAGGTGACTTGTGTGAAGCAAAGCAGACGTCTGTGTGTGTAACTCACCACTTGCATCGCTGAGCTTCGAGGCAGGTGTGGCTCGATAAGCAACTGGCAGGGGGTCTGTCCAAAACTCCGAATCTGTGACTCCACCGCCTGAGAGGACAGGGATGAAGGTGGAGAGAAAGGAAAATAAGTTAACGACAATCATTCATCAACATGGGATCCAAGTCTGTTTTTCCATCATCATATGTAAGAATCCAGCCTCTTTCACACAGAGATTGCAGAATATTGGCAGAAAAGTTGTTTTGGTTTCCGTCCCAACGCTGCGGGATTTTCTTTTTTCACCCTGACAGACCTTTCCCAGGTATTGTGTTTGCAATCACACACATTGCACGTAACACGGGATCACGAACGGAGAAATGCCAGGAAAGTAATGAGTGAGTGAGAGAGTGAGAAAAGATGTGTGAAAAGATGATTATTGTATTTAATGCTGTTGTGTCTCGACTGTCATTTATGACGATAAACAACACCTCATCCTCTCTTTTTGTTTCCCTCCGTTTGTGTGTGTGTGTCAGAACTCTGCTCGATGGCTGTGGTTTACTCCGATTAAGGTAAAAAAAGCACCGTGTGAATGAGGTGTGCTGATGTGATTCAGGGCTTCATGTCCAGTTGTTATTCCACTCCCGATATCACATTTCAGACACTAAACCGTTTTAAGTTTATTGCTTTTGAACGACTACCTCACTTTATGATTCATATCTATTTTGGCTTACTGGAACAGGACTTGTGTTGTAATCGTACAAAGAATAAAACAAATACATCTCCTCTGTCTCTTTTGTTTCTTTTTCTAATGCACACCTGGCTGCTTCACGCAAAGGAATCCCTATTTTAATCACCCCTCCTAAATTATCTTACTGTTTTTCCCTCACATTAAGTTGTTTTTTCCTCTTCAGTTTTAAGGGAGTTTTCCTTTTTGTCTTTAGGTTACATCAAGAACAAATTGTTGAGTGGGCCTGTGGAATCCTTTGAGACATTGTATGTGATTGGGCTATACAAATAAATCTGACCTGAACTTGGAAGAAGAGATAACCACACGCATGTATGTATAAATGGGAAAAATACACAAATTACTTGCTCTGTCTTTGACACACAGAGTTTATCCTCCACAGCCATACACAGAATGAGAGGAGTACCAGGACAGGCAGGGTTGGAGGCTGGTTAGGTGGTGTTAATGAAGAGGTATAGGACCATAAATGTCAGAGCAGACGCCGGCCTAGCAGACTCTGGACATCATCATACGGCTCACTGTCAGGTCAACCAGTACAGAATGGAAAACGCCCACGGCATGTACAGGTCTACACCGTACTCTTCATTACCGTAATATTGTTATAAACCATTAGAAAATCAAAATTTGCTCATTAAACCGTGATCAAGCAAAGCTAAATCTTAATTCGCTCATTGAATTAAATCTAAGTGGAACACCAAGGCTGGAGTTAATCCACAAGAACAAAGGCATAGTGATAAAAACACGTATAAAAGAAACAAAAACTAAATTGTGCATGTGCGCGTGCAAAAAAATGAACAAAAAAATAGGCATAGAAATATCTTGTTTCAACCAAAATGACCACTGACGTGAGGCAGTTACAGTATGACAGATAGCTTACAAAGGCACAGACAGAGAGAAAACAGCCAATCCAGAATGATGACAAACTGTACGGTATGTTGATGTGCACTATGAGTGGCTGTGTGGGAGTGACAGCTTGTGTGTGTGTGTAGGCTGAGCTGTTTGAGCCTGACTTGGCCTGGCCTCTGAGAATGAGCTCATGGTTGAGGCCTGCATATGGTATTTCCATGAGAAAAAAAAAGTTGGGAAGTTAGTCTGCCTATACCCATTGTTTGAAACTAACCAGAGACCAGAGAGGCAAAAAGGAGGAGAGATCATAACTGTCCATTAAAAGATTTCAATTCGACTTCTTTTACTGCCAAGAATGACAGATTTAGAAAAAATCTAGACACGGTATTTTTCATGAGAATCTAGACTCAAAGCACCGTGTGCTCCGTGGGTTTTCCGCGCTTGTCTCGTTTTCCCTTCTGTTTACCTTGATTAATCTGTGTCAGTATAAAAGGCTCAAATATAATCCATATAATCTGGTGTATATCCACCTCTGGTCCTATTAGGGCCATCTATAAAATCACATAAGTGGTCTGAATACTTTAGACGGAGGAACTTTTAATGACAGGCTTGGTAAAACAGGAAAGGATTAAGTCTACACTGAGTGTGTCGATGTAGAGACGGCGTGACAATAAAAACAGAAAACACGACACAAGACATAACACCGGATTAGCACCCATATTTCATAGCACAATGTGTTTTACAAATGCAAGAGGAGCGGTTGTTGAGCAATCTGTGTGGTTTGACACTGGCTCAACAGATTGAAAACATTAAGAAGCTTGTTTCAAACTTAATTGATCGGACTGCGTTCCAGCAAAAAGAACATTTATGACCTGCTTGCTCGTACAAGATCTGAAAGAAATTCTTAAGTATCTAGACAAGGGCTGCTACAAATAGTCTACATCATCGACAATGTTAGCAATAAAAAATTATTTACAATTATTTTCATTGTCAAATCGTTGTCTGAGCTCAAAGGGTTTTATGAATATTTTGCATGACGCATTTTAACCAGATGAGCACTCCAGCTGGAGACGGTGGGCGGATCGGAGAGGAAGAACAACAAACGGCTGAGCTGAGCTTAGCTTAGCTTAGCTGCCATGCTTGCATTTGTCTATGTGGTTAGCTGTCAGACAAGACAAAACTGAGAAACTAATTATACTGAGGAATTAAAAGATTCTTTACTAATGCTAAAATTTGCTTTAGCTAGCCCAGCCTCTTTGAATGGCTTTAGATGACACAACAGACTAGCATGCTAATGCTAATGAATACAGTCAACGTTCCTAAAATGGATGACAAACAAGATGTAAACTGTAGTGAACAAAATTATTTGTAACCATTACAAAAAAAAACCATGTAAAAAATACAGTCGTAGAAACAGTTAATATTTGAAAATAACTTACAGTAACTTTTATGAAAGCTGTAACCCATTGCATTGAGGAATTTCCTTCTAATTCTACGAAACACCTGACACTTCCTTCAAAATTTCTTTGACAAATGTTCGAATGATTTTTTTCATGTTGAAAATGTTGTATATTGATTTCTTTTTATTTTGTTTTGATACTAAAAGAAAGGAAAATATTTAATACTTAAAAAGAGAGGGAAACAAAAAATAGAGGCATTTGTTTTTAACTCAATATTTTTCTCCACAATAAAGCCCTCAAGTATTTTTACTTGTATTTTAGTAAAGGTCTTTAAAAGATATTTTGGCTTCAAATTCTTGTCCTTAATGTTAACTAACGTATGCCTGTAACAACCACAAAGATGAGGCAAAAACCTGAATAGTCATTGAAGAGCTATTGCTAAATCGCTACATTAATCGTCTGATTAGCTGATTAATCGCTTCAATAATCACTCGGCAGCTGCAGCTCTGATCCAGACCTGTACTCTATTAAAATACTTAAAAATAAAGGCAGTTTAAATATTGATATCAAAATGTTACCAATAAAAGGTTCTGAGAATGTTAACATTTTCCATGTCATGCACAGCCTGAGTAAAAAAGCATCAGTAGAAAATTCAAGGTCAAAGCGAGTCTGCTCTGTGCCTATAGAAAACAAACAAAAAAAAACACATTATCGTAGGCTAATTTGTGGAAGAGACTCCTCAAAGTCACTCTACTTATCTTCATTAATTCTGACATTTATGCAGCGAAGGAACGTCATGAAGTGGCTCTAGGTCAGCATGTCCTATCCCTATATGCCAATGCAATGCTTAGGTGATTATATGGCCATCTACAAGGCCAATCTCTTTTGGGGGCGCTGGCCCATGTCTGATGAAGGTTCTCAATATTCTATACATTTAAATGGCCGAGACGCCCTCGGCTCAGATGTCCCATCCTGCCCTTTGATTTACTCTGCCGCTCGACAAGATGGATGGCCATGTAAAACATGCGGCTTTCATACAAATCAACCGAACAACGCTCCATGAATAACGTAAAAGAACAACTAGGATGGCTGACAAAGTGTACGAGGGGATCTTTGGCTTTACGGTCTCCTGCTCTGAAATAAATTGAAAAAAATGTTTCATACGGTGGAGGGAATATTGTCCAAAGAAAACAAATCTCTGAGGCCTCCTGTCTGGTGAGTGACTATGGCTATGTGTTAAAACAGGTTCATTCGCGTGGGTATATTTCCCCACATTCTGCCGAATTACGCAAACCCTGTAAAATTCACACAGGCTCTGTGTTTTGTCGTCGGTGTGAGAGGCTGTGGGATTTTCCATAATCACATGTGAAAGAGGGGAAGCCCTGTACAATGATGAGAAGGCAACAGAGGGTGTGTTTCTCTTTTTACAGGGAGAGGCAACACAGATGTGCATGCATGCTTTGCACCAGGGTGCGCGCGCGCGCACACACACACACACACATTCACATTAATCCATATGCACAGCTCACACA
>OMNV01010162.1:0-10775 GCA_900303265.1 Brotula barbata | reverse complement strand
TCCTACAAAAAAAAAAAAAAAAAAATTGATCAGGACCTAAACACTTAGAGCACTATTTGATCAACGATGTCGGTATTTGTCTTATATTACTCTAACCAGTGTTAGTTTTGACAGCATTAATCTACATCGTCACCCAAGATTCAGATAATGAAAGCAGTATTATACGCGATATGTGTGTAATCCGTCATATAGATCAGACCGTTGGTGTGTACAGAAAGGGCTGATATCATGAGTTATTATGTAGATGGATAAAATAGCAATTCTGATGAGTTGGGCAGCATTTATTCACAGATTTCTGCCCCGGGCAGCCTACAAGCAATCTTCCACAGATGAAGACGTTTTAATAAGATGGAAATCTCTAGAAAAGCTTTTATGAGGAATTCTGTCCTTAAAGTCTCCAATTTCTGGAAGTCGTGTTGGGCTCTCCGGGAGGTCATTTTTGGTTGTGGATGGAGGATTGAGGAAAATTGAATCTCATTTGATGACTTAAAACAAAAGGGAAAAAAGGTGGATTTTGTCACGCTGGAAGAATGTTTTCAGGTGGCCCACTTGAAACAGATTCAAGTTTCAATAATGAGCTTCAGATGATTAAGATGGAGACCTAACAGAACAGACGCACTTGGCATTTACTACCTTACAAATTAGCGTAAAAGTGTTTATCATGCCGCTGCACAATCTGAGGTGCCTTTGAGCAAACCAGCAGGGCATCATTTAAAAGGAAAATAAACGTGCATACCATGTGAAACGGTGTTTCATTTCACCAATTTGGTACGTTAACTGGATGACACGTAATCAGACTTCAGCTCAGTGGGGATTTTCAAGAGAACAGCCCCACTTTCCTCGCCTAAAGCATAGCATAGCTTACCGTAGCTATATTTTACACTACAGTACTCAAAAATGAATTTTTAATGCAGTTGTCTCATTTTGTGCTGGCACTGAGAACTGGTGAGATGATGGCAGACATAAAATGATACGTCAGGTTGTGATACTTTGGGAAGTACAACTTGGAAAAAAAGAGCTCAAAGAGGTTGTCTCGTCCTCCGTATCCTCTAAAGTTTATTGCCTGCTTGGGCGTACCACCCACAGGCCCCTGCTGCTTATGAAAGTCATTCAGAACAATTTAGCCGCATCGTCCCTCAGCCCCATTGTTCAGTACACTATGAATACACCGCCACCCAAGATAATGCTAGCGCAGCAAGCCAATCTCCACGGAGCGACACCTCAAGCGTGAATCAATACCTCTGACTTCCACGAGACAAAAGCCAAGACCTTGCCAAGCCAAGAGCCACTTTGCCAGGGACGTGTACTCATGACATTCCGTGTGTGGCAAACAGCCCTGAGATATTGGATACAAGTTCAGTTTCAATCCACTTTCATTTAAGTTCATCCAGGAGGCTCACTTTCGCCGCTCTGCAAACACTGAATACCGTCTCCATACTAATTGTTTGTCGTTTTCAGGTGAAACACCGACAACTATTGAGATTAAAATGCTCCTTTGACTAATGCATTGATTTTTTTCTGACATTCTACCTGAAATGAACCACTGTCTCTCCCTCTCGGTGTGGCTCAATACAAGCGTCGTTCCACAAAAATAAGACCACAAACAAACACACCCACACACGGGCAGTGAAGGAGACAGAGGAGAGGAACACCAGGAAACGGAGCACAAGTGACTTATGAAACGTCTGAAACGTCTGCTGCTTTGCTCCTTAGAGATTTCTTACGCAATGTAAAAATACACAAAACATGCGAAAATGCTGTCTGCAGAGAGTTGGATATTGAAAATCACCGGACGTAAAGACGCTTTAATACGGAGGTGCGCATCGCTCTGAAGCACAAAAAATTGCCACTGGATCTGATTTCTCAGGTCGAGGCGATGAATGCTTGTCACAAAGTGTGTGTGGGCGCTGAGATTGAGTGGGTGGGCGCGTGGGCCGATGGGGCTGCCACAAATCTAGGTTGTTCTGATGAGTTTGTTTGGAGTCCAGCTGTGTGTTTGCCTGTGACTCCTAAAATCCATTAGAAATCTGCTGGGGGTCAGGGCTTCACTTCGTCTGCGATGGCTCTGTGCCTCAGAGAGGCCCAAGTGGCCCACCTCAACCGAATTTTCTCCACAGAGCGGGGGCTGGGAGGCAATCAGGCTCCACAGGACAGACGCCTGGAGAGCCCTAAAGTATGAAAACATGCTGTCCACCAAACATCCCTCCAGACTCGGGGATTGTGTGGCAGCTCGGCACAAAAACAAAACAAAAAAAAACTCAAAAGATCATCATTAAGTGGAGATTAAAATGAATATTTATATTTCCATGATACATCGGGGCTTTATCGAATAAAATATGCACTCTAAATATTTGCTTCTGATTTTAATTAGATCATCTTTCATGTGCATTTTACATTTTAAAATGCTGCAGCAGACTACAATTCAAGCTGCTAGTAAAACAATAAAAAAGTAGAAGGAGTAATATATTCACTACCTCTACTTTTTTTTTTTTTTTTTACCTCTGGCTGTTACTTATTTCAGTTACTTTGTTTACTAACTAACATTTTTATTGTCAGAATCAGGACCAGGTTTATTGGCCAAATATGCATACACATACAGGGAATCAGATTCTTTTCTGCTCTCTTTGTTGTACTATTTTACATTTAACCACACCAAATTATAAAGTACAAGAAAAGCAGATGTACAAATCTGAGAAAATACACAATTAGAAAGCACATTTAAAAACATCTCCACAAGAAAAAGCTGTTCAACAAACAAAAAACAACTGAGACTTTCGAAGCTCTCCGACCATATTTCTCAAAAGTATTCATAATCTTAGATGGTTATTAGTCACATACTTACATACTGTACAAACTATATATAGCTATTCCACAATGGCTGATCTAATGTTCTATTCATGTGGCCACATGGCAAATGCGCTTCGCAGAATATTCTTTAGTGACCAGCGAAACATCAATAAATGTTGGTAGTCGATACCACTACCGGTGAAACTATTTTCAATATTAATTAAAAAACTTGATAGAACGCCATGCAGAACCTTTTATTTATAAACATTGCATAAGTATAAACGAATAAATCTACATCCATAGTTTGTGGGCTTTAAGTTGCCGTTACGTAAACAGCGCTTCGGGCATTTAACAAAGTATATCAAATATTTAGCAGCAGCTTGCTCATTATTCAAGTGAACATCAAGTTATAGAACAAACTCACAAAAGTATTAAAATATTAATGGACAACCACTAAAACCGGTGGCATTCGGCAAAATCAAAACAATCAACTTCAAGTGTTTCGCACGCGTGTTAACGGTGCTCTAGGCACCGAACAATAGGATTATAATATTAAGCAGTTTTCTCATTAGTTTAGTTATTAGTTTAGTTGTGGAAAAAGCAATCAAATATAAAATTAATAAGCACTTCAACCAAGTGACATTGAGCAGTATCACCAACATTCAACATTTTCCTACACAGCTTTCCAAATAAAAATAACACCGAGTTCATAGTCCAACATTGATAATTAGCTACACTTGAAGTAACAAACAAACAAACAAACGAGAGGAGCCCGAGTTATGAATATGAATTCAGCTGCGGCTTTGTTCAGTTTCCTTGCTTCATTTCGTGTGTTTTGGTGTATGTTATGTGGCCGTGAAAAGCTTCTCGTATGGCTGTGTGGCTGTGTCTATTTGCTGGAGTTTCTCGCAGTCAACATCTAAAGACTGGGATGCTATTCAGCTCCTAGCTAGCTTTGTTACACGCATCTAGCAATGTATATGAGTTTCATCATCTCCCAAGGAAACAAGGTAGCAAAATCCTTTGAAAAAGCTTAGCCAACACTATGAAAAACATAGTAAGTATTATTAAGGAGAATTATTAAGAATCGCAAGTATTGAATTTTTCATAATTAAGTTGGAATAGTAGTCAGGCAGCTACTAACTACCCCTTTAGGCTGCATGCACATTAACAATGCAACTGGATGCAAAAGTCAGTAGCTCAGACAGAATGAATAAATAATATCAATAAATAACTAATGGAATTACGTGGTATATTCAGTCTTGTAGAGTATGAAAGTGCTTAAATTCCTCAAGTACTGTCTGTGAAGTTCAAACAGAACACTACATAGAGGACTCTTGTCATTCCAACTCACTGAATGTGTCCTCCAAAATTCAAGCTCATCTTAGAATCAAGTTTGAATAGCTTCACTCGAGTGATTGGGAACAGAAGTTATGCTCCATATTTTGTTTGAAGCCTCATGGAGTGTTGGACAGGATTATCGTTTAGTTCATCTGAAGACACTGAGATTAGCAGGAATACTTTTACTTGTAATACTTAAGTATAGCTATTGCTCAAAAATCCTTTTGTTACTCCAGTAAAATTATCATCATTTTCAAGTGAGATATCTGCGCAATTAGTCAAATAGGCCTTTGAAGTACTTTATACACCATGGATTACACTTCTGGATAAGAACTCTGACACGCTAGCAGACAACATGCTAAATAGAATTGCAAAGATACTCACCATCCTGACAGCTTGGAGAGGATTCGACATGTGTTTTCGTGCTTTTGTCTGAATTTTCATGGGAAACTTTTGGCATCTGCCTTGACTGCACTTCCTCTGCGTGATTCTTGATGCTTTTCTTTTTGAGAAAACTTTGCCTCGCCTCTGGAGCACCGACACCAGGCAGACTGTTCACCGTGTTGTTGCCGTTGTGGGAATGGGTGTCCGAAAGTTCTTGAGGTATACATGACAGCGTTACAGAGTCAGCCAGTACTACAGAGCGTGTAAAAAAGTACATAGCGTAACGTGCACATCAGCCATGGCACTGTCAGATCGATTGGTTGTGTTGACATTCCATTCTGTCCGACTGATAGTGCCTCGTTTCCTCCACGGTTTATTGGCGGTACTGGTGGCTAATGCCAGGTTTCCTTGGGCAGTCCTTGAGCCGTCACAGGGACAACTTGACAAGTGAGGGATATGTGCAGGAGCCAATCAGTTCCACCTGCTGTGAAGAACACACAGAAAGTGTTCTTAAGAGGGGCAGATTTACTAGGAGCCCTCCCATCTGTGTTGAGAGCTGGTAAAATGACCAGGTCTTGACAAGACTTCAAATCACGGGTCACAAAGCATGTCAGAGTAATGGCAGAAAGGTTGAGAAGCACACTTAGCTTGACAGGTTCCTTTTAATGCTAGCTGCCTCCGAGCTGTGATCCACGTGCTACGGTACACATACAGATGAACTTTCAGTAGACTTGGTTTGCATGTCAATTTCCTCTAATGTCAATCAGAAACTTTAAAAGGAACAGAGAAGCTTTCACTCTGGGACAATAATCCTATTTCCTTTCATCTTTTCTTTTTTTTTTTTTTAAGCCAAGAAAAAGCTCTGGGATAAATAACACGCCCAAGTTTACAGGGCCACCAACAGGTTTAACGTGAGACTAAAACACGACAAATGTATTGTTGTTGCAGTCCAGCCAATCAATACTCATCTGGCATAGTTAGATGGTAAATGATGTCTCTCTCATTTGTGACCCTTTCAGAGGTGACTTCATCATTGGTGCCTGAAAGACACGGTGCCCCTGAGTACCAAACGATTACCTCTGAATGAATCCCTAAAGTCTCTGCGTTAATGCAGAACAATAGGTACAGAGAACAGGGAGGCTGTGCTTTGCTTCAAGATCTATTTTTTTTACCCGCATCATTTTTTGCTTCACTGATCTATCACTAAACAACAGCTGCTGAGCAGGAGCCAAAGAGACGCACTGCAGGGAGGATGAGGCAAAGTGGGAGAGGGAGTGACATAGAGACAGAGACGGAGAGAGAGAGAGACGGAGAAAAGGCATCGAAAATTGGAGACAGAGGAGTTTTAAGAGGTGAGGTCACTGGTGATAGCCTGAAGCTCTTTGCTTTGGTGGCCCACTGAGAAGGAGTGAGAAGAGGGATCCTGGCAGGTCTGGCTCTCTCATGACGGATAACAAGTCACCTGAAATGGCTTCCTGGGTGGCAGCCATTAGACAGACAATTTGCAATCATCCCCGGCCCAATTTCTCCCTCCTTCTCTCTCTCTCTCTCTCTCTCTCTCTCTCTCGCTCATATTACTCTGCTTCTCGCTCCGGTGCCCCATAGACCTTGGCAGCTTGAGTGACAGGGACTTAACTAGTCTAGTCACACAAATGTGAGAGGGGAAATGAGGAAAAGAGAGGGGAGAATTTCATTCATCTCACAAATACCAAATAACGTCTGCAACCCTGGACCATTTACATATTCTGTTCACATTCTCCCTTGGCCATGTGCAACCATCCCGTTTCCAAGTCATCTCATCCGGAACCTGCAATGTTGTACAGTATGACACCGCGAGGCATAAAGTAGAGGCGTGATACCAGATACAAGCAAACCAGGGCTGGACACGGACCAGATCATACAGACAGACTGAGTCTGGATCCTCGGGGCCTCCTTTGTACGTCGATTACACGTGATGCTGAATTTCCTTTCACTGTATGCGTCAAAGCGAGGGGCTCAGTCCACCGTGGTCTCGGCCAATCAGAGACTTGCTCATCATTGTTTCCATTTTTTCTGTATGTACCCTTTTCAGCTATATTACAGTATATAATCTAAGATCCAGCTGCACTTATCAAGCACCTCAGGTGGGCTCAAAGAACCTCACGAACGGGGAGGAGTTGACAGGATTGGACGATCTGAGCTTGTTTTTATGATGTTTATGCATTTACAGTAGATGTTGTTCTGTTTTCCAGCGTGTGGAGGCACTCAGCAGACCATCCTCAGCGCTGAAAGGGGTTCATCCTCTATGGTAAACATTATCAGTCATATTTCCACCACATAATGTTCAATAGCCACTCTCTTTTGAGCTGTGTTTTCAAGGTTTTTAGCTGCTAGATGCTCGACTTTCTTCAGCACCTTGGTGATTTATAGGACAGTGACTTTCTAGTCATGTAATGTCTGCTATGTACTTTTCTTCCAGTTTTGAAAATCATTTGCACAGTTATGCACCATACAGTCTATTTATTTATGTTTTTCTTGTAGACGACCTCTCTCACCCGTGATTTTATGCACCAAACTATAACAAATGTTGGAACAGGGATTCTTAATTATATTTCTATTGAAACTTATTTAGGTTATCTAGCATTTGAACCCTGTGGCCTGTTGACAGTTATTGCTACGTTCTAGCCCTAAGTGTGGCTGGACTTATTGTTCTTCAGTAACAAAGGTTTGATCTCCTTTACCCGTTTGCCACTAATTAATGGAATTTATGTGAAGCGGGAAACGATAAAGATTGTTTAAAATGCCGCAGCCAAGTATAATTTGATCCGTCATATGTAGATCGTGTTGTGTTTTCTGACTAATTCTTTCTCATTAATTCTGGTCATGGTATGGCTAAATGGGATGGGATGCAGTGACCTGGGGAGTGTCTGTCTCACACCTCCTCCAGTTGCAGCACGCCGTGTTCCTGTAAAATCCAACATTCTATATATATATCTGACATTCCTGAGATCTGTCAACAGGCAACCATGAAGTGCACAGGATTTGCAAGTCAATGCTCTCTGATGGGCTGTCACTCAGACATGGGCCGCTGTTTGTATGCCTTGGGCCTTTGGACTTGTTAACCTCTTCATCCGGTAACAACCGTGTGCTTGCGGAGGACCGCTGTTTTCCTCTCTCACTCCGTGGATTTGCTCGTCCACTCAGCTTCAGACGTTCTTGGATTCTGCAGCCAAATAGCCCAGACTCTAGTAAAGACTGTTTTCACATTTTACTGCCTGGCTGTTGTCTAAGTCCTAAGTCCTACTCCTTTTAACCTCTATGTGACAGAATGAAAAAATCAATATCAATTTCATCTCTGTGGATTTTGTCCTGAGATAGGATTCTAATTAAATATGTTTAACCTAGCCAAGCTCAAACAGTGAAAGCCGAGGCAAACATGTGCTGGAGCTCCATCAGAAAATGGCAAAATAAGCTCCCGGGGTCCTTTTTTTGGAGGGCTTCCAAACGTGTAGGAGCACATACAACAACGAGCTAACATTCGACGTGTTCATCTGAAGACGGTCCCTGCTTTTACTGTAACAGCTGGTCGTAAGCGTCTCTCATTGTGCGGCGTGCTCTGAGACCGTCATCGGTGTCGCAGTTACCCGGCCCGATGAGGTCTCCCTGCGAAAGTTCATCCCTCTGTTACTGCCTGCTGTTCGTCCCCTCGGTCCACAATCACACCTACATTACACCGATCTCTCTCTCCCTCTCCCTCTCTCGCATCTTCACTTTTCGGTGTCGCACACACGCGTGCCCACAAAGACTCAAGTTTTTAAAGAACGGCGAGCAAAAGCTGCGGGCATTGAATTAACACATCATTAACACCTGACCCACAGGACCCTGCAAACAAAGCGATCGGCCATAACCAACGCTTGTTTTCCTCACTCCTTTCTAAAGAATCTTTGACATTCACACAAGTGCCAGCGCATCCTCCACCCCCATGTTTGTGTGTAGCGAATACACTGCAGTGCAGACTGAGTCATACTCTTCTTCCTCTGGCACTTGAGCTGTGGAAAACAGGGAGACTGTGTTGTACAGAAAACAACTAATAGAGCAAAATGGCAGTTAACAATGATGTTGACAATAACACCCGAGAGAGAGCGAGACGCGGAGGATGAGAGGTAACAAGAGAGCTGGGAAGGTAACGGTTCTCCATTAGCAATCATTTACTTGGTACGGGCCACACTTCTTTTTTTGCCTGAATTGAGATGAAATTTGAAATTTGACTCGATTTGGTTTTACGTTCTAACTATTGACTCGTGCTCCATCCAACACGTGGTTGTCAACGGATGGCTCAGTCTGCTCCAAACGGCTACATTATTTAGGGCTGAGTTAATGTGCAGAAAATCAGCAGAATTATCTTATTTGCAAAGCAAGGTTCTCTTCTAACAAAGAAACAAACACACTTCTCCACTGCATTAACATTTTATGTTCCTTGAAAGGAATAAGCGAAGCAATAATGCCTACTTCCTCCGGTCGTTCCACAAGGCAGCTAGAGGTAGACACAGACTTGTCCAGACATCCTGTGAGTCCACTTAAGGCCGCGCTACGTTGTCTGCAAGTCATTTGGGACGCATCCAATGCTTTGGATTTTGTCTTTTTTCACTTAACTTAAGCAGCGACTGCATGCTTTGTGGGAGATGACACGTTAATTGAGGCCTTGTTACATTAAAAAGTCCTCGATAGCTGAAATGTCATTTAAATTATAGTAAAGCAGCCTCAAAAATGGCTGGCTTCTCTGCGAATAATTGACAATTCATTTGTTCTTTTGTCTGCTGTCGCCTGACTTCCAACTTGAACTGTCATCACAGAGTCATCGACGTGCACCGGCGTCGCGCGGCCACGCCACGATCCGCATTCTGACATTCTGAAAACCATCCCGAGCCAAAAAAATGACACATTAAACAGATATTGCACTCGTCCTGGTCCAATTTGCATTCAGTGTCTTATTTGGCGCCCACCCGCTGTAGCGCAGGCAGGGGGGCTGCTTCCCAGGAATGTTTAGCGAGCATCTGGCACTCCCTGATGTCACTGTACTATTTAGCCGTCTTTCAAGGACTTAAACTTACGCCTTTAATGCTTTTAATACCACCTTAATTAAAGACAACAGTGCTCTCCGATGCTCTACTAGACTGCAGTATCCAATGTTATTTCCCTGCAGAGTGATGTGCCGTGCGATACTGCCTATTATTTAAGGCATAACGTCTATCCATCTATTTTTTTACCCTTCATTTATCTATTATGTTCTGCTATTTTTGCTGTTTACTTCTTTCTTTTTGCTCCTTTCTGACTGTTTATCTACTATGTGTTACCCACTCTGCTGCTGTAACACTGTAAACTTCCCCCACTGTGGGACAATAATGGATTACATCTCTCTTATCTTCTAATCTGTCTGTCTGTCTGTTGAGAAATCTAAATCATCATAATAAATCATCTTTCAACTGAGCTCTGTGCATCCTATTGCTGTGGAGACGTAGAGACTATATAGGTGTGATGTAGATGTAGCTGAAGGAGAAGTACCCTCCATCTAGCCTACATTCTGAAATCCTCACAATCTATTATTCTTATCTTTGTTATTCACATTTTCCTTGAGATCCTTCATCAATAAAAGTGTGTGGGAGCAGCCGTTACATTTTTTTCTTCTTTTTTTTTTCTTCTATAGATCACATATAATTTGTCAGTCATTGTGCTTGCCGCTCATTGCCGTAGTGCTCTGTTGTGTTTTTTGATCTGTCTCCATATTTGGTCTTAGATGAGATCACGTGCCAATCAAACAATGTGGGTGGCACCGTGACCTCTTTTTCTTTCTGCTCTCTGAAGTTTAGTAAGCAGCTCTTCCTCTGTTTAAGCTGCACAAATGTAATTATAATCATGCACTGCTGTATTTATTACTGAGGCCTGATTAGGATTCACAAAGGGGACTCCCGTAGTAAAAGTTCACGGTCTCACGTGCCTGTAAAGCTCTCTGGATAAGCATCTGCAAAATGGCAGATATAAATGTATGTGAAAATGTGAATGCGTAGTTACCAGCTGATATGCGCTTATGATGGGCTGTCTGATAGGTTGCGGCCCCTCTCAGCAGATTATTAATCAAATCTAACGACTGCAGCTATCGCTCTAAACACTTTGCCCTGCAGGACTTTCCTCACCGCTGCAGCCAGCGCTCAATATGCTGCCCAAGGCATGAATGAGTGGTGTCACACGTGACGAGATGTGTGTCTGTGTGCCTGCAGAGGAGGGGG
>OMNV01010161.1:0-10577 GCA_900303265.1 Brotula barbata | reverse complement strand
TCAATATTTGTCTTCTTCTCGTTATTCAATTTGCACCTTGCTCTCGTGTTAATGGCCACAATTAAAGCTAATTAAGAGGAGAGGCTTAGATGGAGAGAGAGCAGGAGGAGCGGGGACACACTTGATTGAGCTCATTTTAACGTCGGTAAAAAAAAATTAAAAATAATGAGTATACATTTACAACGTGTATGTGTATGGTAAAAATATGACAACTTTTCATGTAAACGATGTTTAAAATGTATTGTTTGCTAATGTAAACTCGTTGGGAGGGAAAATGCGTAGAAAAGGTACAATATGATTCAACAATATGGAAAAAAAGTTCATCTTAATTCATAATTTTTAATGGATCTGAAGTATAAATTTAGATTAAAAAAATAAAAAAACAAAACAACACGATTACTGCGACGTAACCCAGACCACAATCCACACACTGGAGTAGCACTGGGGCAAAAGAAAGTGGCGTTTGTTGTTCTGTCATATACAAATTCATGTTGTTTTGAAATTTGTATCCATATTATATATTTTTTATTCTTTTTTCTTTCTTCTTTTATACATGTTTTATTTTATTTTCATTTCAGCTGGTTATCAGCCTAGTTATCACTCCCCTCTTTTTATACATGTCCTTTTTTAGCTGCTGTAACTTCAATTTCCCTAGTGTGGGATCAATAATGTTTATCTTATCTTATCTTATCTTATTGCCACCTGGATAGAGTGCAGTAAAATCAAAAGTGGAGTATCAAACACAAATAATGCTTCACAGTCTGCACGAACAGAGAAGTAAACAGAGCTGGAGGCCTGCTCTGCTCTGGACAAGACTGCTCTACTCCAAGTGATTGTACTGATGTAGATGAGATTACATACAATTGACATGGTGGCAAATCTGAGGTGTGTTTATTCAGTGTGATGTTCTAGAAATATACACTTTGGTCTTTTGCTTAAGTTTTGTTTTTAGACGTGGTTTTTGCTTGCGAAATCAAGACATACCGAGCAGTCTTCACTGTGAATGTTCCAGATTTAATACTGCAGGCCTCTTGAGAATATACACACACACACACACACACACACTTACTAAATAGTGTACTGTATGTGATGCCCACTGCCAGAAGGAACCCAGTTGAACAATAGACACTGTATGCAGACTCAATTTGTGCAATTTGTATTTTTCCCTTCAGGCTTCGCTAGTGAAAGGACAAACATATCACTAAAGTCAGTGCAGTGAGTGGCACCATAGTTGGATTCACCCAAAAAAAAACATTTTCTGTTAATAAAACAAACAAAAAAAATCTATTGCTGAGACTGGAGTTACAAGACGTATAATCCTTGCAGTGGCAAGACATTTAATAAATTTTTCAGTTTCAAATGAAAGGAATTGGCCATCGTGACTATAAAGGAATGAGATAAATAATATAAAATATATTCTATTTGATGCTGACTGCCGCAGTCATCACTTTGTGACAAGAAATCTCCAGTTTGAGTGCAGATGTGACTGACACTTTCAATGTTTAATGCAGCGAAAGAGCCATTTCCTAATGATGTAGTAAAGTGTGTGAGCGAAATCAGCACACCCACACATACACACACACACACACACACACACACACACAAACACACGCAGTAACTTGTCTGTCAGCTGTGTGGAGCAGGGGTAAACACTGGGGGTAATTACCAGCTGCCTCCCATCAGTGTTGTTTAAAAAACGCATGGGACACCGCTGAGACGGGTGTAACCTTAACCAAATGACAGCAGGGGGCTCCCTAGATGCCTCAGGGTCATGACCTCTGACCTCATGACCTCTTCCTCTACTGTACACTATCATGCCGGTGCCGCGCTAACAAGCTGGGTTGTCTGGCTAACCTTTAACTGTAC
This sequence comes from Brotula barbata, assembly GCA_900303265.1. Taxonomy (NCBI): domain Eukaryota; kingdom Metazoa; phylum Chordata; class Actinopteri; order Ophidiiformes; family Ophidiidae; genus Brotula; species Brotula barbata. Next base: position 8,711 of record OMNV01010161.1, on the reverse strand, counting down.
AGCTGTGTGGCTGCTCAGAGACCTTTAGCTAACACGATACCTGAGACCTCAGCTGTGTCAAAGCTCGACCTCCTTCAGCCTCTTCTCCGCAATCAATCCGCACATTTCCTCTTCCTTCCTTTTCATTTTTCACTTTGTTCTTTCACTTTTCATTTCTTTAACCTTTCATCCTCTGCCTTCTTCAGTGTTTGCTGTTTTTTTTTTGGTTTTTGAAGAAATCTCAAAATATTGTTTCTCAATTTGATAAGTATAGTACAAATTTGTGACGCGTGGACATTTTCAAAACAAGAGTGGGAGTACATGGGAAACAAAGGGGTGGAGGTGAAGGTGGTTGTGTGTGATAGTGTGTGTGTGTGTGTGTGTGTGTGTATGGGGGGATATCTGGCCAATGTCTTTCCCCTTCAAACCAAGCGGATGTAATTAACAGCTAAGCAATACAGGATTTATGAAGCACAAATAAAAAGTAGCAGCCAATTATTTCACCAACACTGTCAGTATAATTCTCAGCAATGTATGTGTGTATGTGTGTGTGTGTGTGTGTGTGTGTATGTGTGGAGGGGGAGAGATGATTTTGATTGTTATATGGAAATATGAAGACGTAATCTGTATAATAATATATAATAGCAATTATGTTGAAAGTAAGAAAATGAAGATGAAAACTTTAATCATTGACCTGCATCATATGAGAATTTGTTTTTGATATCATTACGTGTCTGTTGTTTACAGGAACACAGCTTCAAGGACAGATGTAGACAGGTATTTCCTGATCTGAGTAGGACTAAAGACAGACCACGAGGAACGACGGAAAACAGTCTAAGGATGAGAAAAGGGGAAATGAAAGTGAAGCAAGACAGAGAACACAGGATGAGGGGCAAAGGGATAAAGAGAAAAGGAAAATGAAGGCCTCTGGTCTGTCCAATTACATTGTTCTTGTTTTATAAATTGGGACAAGGGTGAGAAAAGCTAACGAGAGGCAGAGAAGACTGTATGATGTGTGTATGCTGCGTGTGTATGTGAGTGAGAGAGAGAGAGAATTCAAATCATATGAAAGAATGACATTACCAATCCAGCTCTAACTTTGAAAGATGTAAAATGTGTGTGAACTTGGCCTTGGAGCACAAAGACTTGTCAAAGAAAGAAAGAAAGAAAGAAAAAGTAGATTACTGCAACATTGATATGGTGATTAAAGCTCAATATACATCTTAATAGAAAGTGAAGATAAAATACTGTACTACAGCCCCGATTGTAAAAACAAGTTAAATAGTTAGTTTTTTATTGCAAATTATATTGATATATTTGATTATTAGTAATACAGATTTTTTTAATTGGGCGTTAAACAAATACATATTCTCAAACCCCTATAATCCATGAACACGGCACAGCACACATCATAACATAATTAGACATCAAGGCGATCTGTCGAGAAGCACTAATAACTGGAGTTGAAAGTGTAAATACGCCACCAAATGAGTTCGCTGATGTCAGCTGATGACGCAGCGAATATGATGTGGACACAGAACTGTGAGAGAGGTTTTTGGTCTTTTCGTATTTATATAACTCCATACCGAAACAACGTACAAATTATTGTGTAGGGCCGTGTCCATTTGAGTTAAATTTAACCCCAAAAAAACCTGATAATTTGTGTAAGGAGCAACACAACAGCTGTAGTAATGTATAGGTTTTACTTTATTTTCTGTTAAATTAGGACAAAATATCAGTCCATGTGTTGTTTTATTTATCCTGGTCTTTCTTTTGTAACACTTGGGTTTATTTTAAGTGTATTCTACATGTAGTAAAGTCAGCTGTGACTGTTTTATGGCTTAACCTCTTCTCTCCAGGACACAAATGGTTCACAAAGAGGAAACGAGATTAGACTCTCACATAATCTGGGAAACTGTTTTAATTATCGTAGCAGTTAAACAGATGTGGCGGTCATATTTCTCCCCTCTTGTGGCCTCCGCCCTTGAGAACAGGGAACATTTGAGGGTACCTCAGAGTGGCTGGTTAACGAATCTCAGAGGATTTAAAAGTGAACATTAACCCCTAACTAACCCAGGCCGGAGATTAGACAGCGCACGTTGGAAAACCATGTTTTAAGAGGAAACCGGGTTGAGTTGATTGGCTTCCTGCCTGGTCCGTTTTCAGATCAATAACTGCTTTTTGTTCAGAAAGATCAAAGATCATCAGATGATTAAGCGTTTGTAGTCTCTGGTTTGGGTGTATCAGGAGGAGTCACAAATGAGTCGAGGTGCTTCTGCATCCAGATCCCCCACATTCCACCACATGTATTACTTATTACACAGGTATATTTGAATGTTTTCTTTATATTTGTGTAACTTGGTGTAACTGGGGACCTGTTTGTTGTTTTTAAATACTTATCACCTTATTTAGTTTTGAGCCTGCGGATTTGACAAATTGGTCTCTAAATTGGTATGCGATAAGTAAAAATGTGCATGAGAAATTTAGGACATCTCTGATTATTTTCTGTGTGGTTACTTTAGTAAAGTTCTTGCTGTTTCCCCGACCCGGGACAGGGATTAGTCCTCACAGTAAGAGTTGGACGTACACCCGACAACTCCAAATTCATATAACAGCTGAAATGATTCCTGTGCAACCTCAAGTACGAATAATTCCACCCTAGTCTAAAATATGTGTGTGATCATTGCCAAATTATAAATAGTCTCCGGTTCTCAGCACCCAAAACTATCAAATTGAGATTATTGCAGCCTAATTCACCATCTCGTAAATATTAATTATGAAAGAGAGTCAACCAATTGTAAACCAAATTTAATGAATTAAATCTCACTTGAGTAAGGTGAAAATGGACTCAAATAAATTAGTGGGATGTATTACTCCGGTAAGTCAGAGGAGGATCTTCACACGTTCGCCCGCAGCACCGGTTTCTGTCATTTGGCTCGGGTCTGTACATTCCTTTGCTCCTATTTTCCATTTATATTTATCAACTTTCCATCACCATTATTCTCAGACTGTCCCATATCTCTGCTGCTGCTGAATGCAATGGTTTCATGTCCGTCATGAAGGGGATCAGCAAAGAAACGGCTGGTTCAAACACATCGTAAAAGGGATGCACGCAATGGTAACGACGAGTTGTGTGTGTGCACGTATGATAAAAACGGTAAAACTGTTGCAGTGCAGGATGTTAATGAGATTAGGCATTGAGCTTTTTGAAGGCAGAAGATCAGACATTCTTCCTGTAATAACCACATCACTCGAGCCTTTCAAACCAATAGCAGGCACAACCCAAGAAGATATACCGCTGCTCTGAAACTTCAAGGATGATGACTACAATGTACAATGTATACTGAGATGAAGATGTGTTTGATTTTCAAACATTTTCTTTCACTCACATCCATGTGTAACATCACACTACATTTTGCCTTTACATTATTTATTATTCTTTTCTGTACTTGTTTTTTTGCTGCCTGCTCTACAGTAGCTAAATTTCCTGACAGAGAACTTCTAAGTCTAACATAATGTAATCCAATGCAACGTAATGTAATGCAATCTAATATTGTAAAATGCAATGAAAGAATGAAACATTTTATTGGACAGACAGAGAGAGACAGACCGACTGAGACAAATTGGCAGTAATGTCATAAAATGCGATAATTCTCCACACCTTGCAATAAAATGCGGTCGGGATCCAGATATGTTATATTAATAAAAAACACATTTTAATGTAAGGAGCAAATGTGTACAGAATGCAATCCGACCTGCCTTGTGATCAGATGTGTAAAGGTGTGTAAAAGCTGCCAGTAATACAACTGCATGCCGTAACTGATCCCCTACTCCCTTTAGTGACTTTATTAGTAGGCACAAATGCATGTGCACATGCAATTTACACACACACACACACACACACACACACACACACACACACACACAGGCTTTATTAATGGCGTCACAGCTGAAGGGAGATGCTACTCTTGAATCAGTCTAAGATAATTACGCCACGGAGAGATAAATCACTTTGCTCATTACAACTAAACTCAGCTGGGACATTCACTCAGACCACACATTCTGCTCAATACTGAAGGAGCTATCCACCGTCCTGAAACTCTTCTCCTCTCTGAAGAGTGTGGCCCCTAGATTTTCTTTTTCGTCTGCCTTTTCTCTTTTGCTGATTGGTGGAGCTGTCCGCGGTGCTGAAACTGTCTCTCCGTATTTCCTGAAAATGATTTCATTATGTGATACTTAACTGAGATAATTAAAACTGAGGTAAATCCATTATTGTAAAACTGAGGCAATACGATTAAGTAACTGCTGCAACCACTGTAACAACCGTGTCTATCTAATATACAGCGATACTCTTTGTTTAGAAAGCCCTTTAGCTTTCTAAACAAAATGCATCAAAGACTCACGCGTGTTCTCATTTAGTGTTTTGACAACACGCGACGCAGAGAGAAACTCTATACTCCGGAAAAATACAATAATACAAGTGGGACAGTAAAGAAAAAAAGTGCGAGCAAAAGTGGAAGAATGAAGCAATCTTTGGGGATTTATTTCCCTGCATTCCTATGTGTATTTGAACAAGAAGACAGGAAGTGTTTTAACTATTAGGTGCACATTGGTAAAGATTCCTCCCTCTGCTCCCCCATCCCTTCTTCCTTCCCTCGGGAAACCGGAGAAGCTTGCACAAGCAGATTTTGCACATGGTATTGACTTAAGAGGAGTTGAAAACCAGCCGTTGCCTTGGAAAAAAGAGGGGGAGGGGGGGATCCGATACGCAAGGAAGAGATGAATGTAATAGAGGATGTGGGGGAGGGGGGGTTTAACTGTGATCCATGTTATCTGTTCAAATAGATGGATAGGGGAGGAGTGGGCAGAATGAATAGTGGGATCCTATTGAGGGTTTAAATACAGTGTCAGAGTCAAGAGCACTACAGTTGCCATTTAGTCAGGAGGGTCTGTAGATGTTTCTGGCTGAGAGAAATGTCTTAAATTGTAAATATCTAAAAAAAAAACATAACAGGAAAATTTCAGAAATTTAACAGAAATTTCACTTTGATAACTACATGAGAAAACCAGTCCATGTATTAAATGCATCCATCACATTCGAGTCGTACTTTTAGCCCTAACCAGTCTATTTTTTTTTAAATGAAACAAGAGTCTAAAAGCTTCTACAACTCCAAACTGGAATGATTTCTCAAGTCAGATATTTGATATAAAATAGTAAAAATATAAACAAACGGACAAGCTTTGGTTCATCATCTCAGAGGTGGAATAAAAATTGAAAGTCCTTCATAACAGCCTTGTGCAGGGATCAGCGAAAATTCAGAAAATCAAGGTTTTAAGATGAATTTTTGGGCATTTCTGATTCATTCTGATAGAGAAATGGACAGGGCACAGCACAGGTCGGAATCAAACCTGTGCCGCTGCGGTATGTGGTCTACCAGGTGAGCCACCGGGGTAGCCAGAACCAAGATTTTAAAGAGAATATGACACTTCAGTTCCACATTCCTCTCTCCATAACAGTCTTTCCTCTTGCCGTGGTGTTGGACCATTGTCTGCGTTACAGTTGTGTAACGTTCACTCTTTTGTCTAACTACACTGAGAGGCTGTGCGCACACACAGACCTTTTTCCATATTTTGTACATTTATTTTTACTGTGCATGCAATGTAAAGGAACTTGCACAAAATGGATTCACAATAACAAATTCTAATGAGCTGTTTAAGAAAACAAGACATTAAAAAAAATCTATAAAAAGATATATACTGCATGTAAAAACACAGTATTACTCTAAAGGCTTCACAGAGTCTGCAATACACAGGTTTCATCCGTGAAGAAGTTTTAATCTTAATTCTCTGGATCCCTGTTTTTTTTTTCACAGCGGAGGGAATTCTGGAAAACGGTTTTGATCTGGGTTTGTGGAGGAAACGTCTAATGTAAAAATTGGATACAAAATTGCAAAGAACTTTGTGTTTAGTGATACGATTCTCCCGCGTGTATAAGGAAAGCAAATAGATGAGCACAAACACATATATACTGTGATCGATTAACAGACTGTTTCCCCTCAGGGGTGTGTGCGTGTGTGTGCGTGTGTGTGCGTGTGTGTGTGTGTGTGTGTGCGTGTGCTGCCGCATGGAAGCAAGAGTGTGTGTTTGTGTGTGGGGGAGTGTGTATAGAGCATCCCAGCTGGTGCATGCACAGTGCATATGAGTGGGTTTGTGTGTGTGTGTGCGTTGCCAGCAGGCGGGTGGTCTGGGCCACCCTGTAAAGGTGATGTGTGGCGGCTATTTGGAGTTTGGACGTTGCAGGTTAGCTCACTGCAGCCAGCTCATATTTTATATAGCAGCTCTCTCCAGTCTTATCATATTTTATACGGCCGCAATAACAAACTGTCTGGAGAAAAACGAACCGACTGCCACTGCACACGCTGCTGTAGTAAAACCACACAAATGCACAAACACCAACACATACTCACACTCAAGCACGAGTTCAATGTGCTGGCGTGCCGCACGGCAATTGACGGAAGAAGTGTCAAATGAGTACTTTTAGGTAAACAGTGTGGCACACGCAGGGTGATAACTGAAGGAACGAGGTACAATTAATAGAAAAGCCACCATGTGAATGACAGGCATGCAGCCACTCCAAAAAGTAAGCCAGCAGTCATTTGGTTCTATTGTCTAATTCAGTACTGAGCCGACATCTGTCCCTGTCCCGATGCCCACTCAGCACACACACACACACACACACATGCACAGGGGTGGGGGGCGAGGGGGGTGGATTGCTCCATGTGTTCATCAATTCAGTGCCACCAAGAGTGGGCAAGTGTGAGCGTAATGAGGAGAAGTAACACAATAAAATGAAGTCCAGGATTTACTAGCAGAAAGTTTGGCACATTTTGTCAGGACAGTTAATGATGAAACATAAATAAGGGTGAGATCTCGGACAGAAAAAGGACGAAGATCTTTTTGAGATACCTACAAATCACAAAAAAAGTCAAGCCAGCGTGTTGCAGTTGCATGTTGAGAGAGAGAAAGAGAGCGAGAGAGAGAGTGAGAGAGAGTGAGAGAGAGAGTGATGACTAAACATAATGTGAAAGTGCAGTGGGAGATAAAGAAATGGAAGAGGAGATGATGCTTGGAAAAAAAAAAAAGAAAAAAGAAAAAAAAAGGGGTGCGCTTCAAAGGGGGTGTGTGTGTGTGTGTGTGTGTGTCTGTCGGGTGATGGGTGCTGCCTTACCTGGGGCAGATAGAGGAAGGCGGGGGGGCATTGCAGAGAATGGGGTAACATCCCGGACGCGGACAACAGCACACAGCCAGAGTTCGCCATAGAGCACAGCATGTGGAGACGGGACGCCTTACTCATAGAGACTGAGTTACACCTCTATTCTCTGAGGCAGCGCTCTGTCTATCCTCTCACCTCCTCAGCCTCTCTCCTTCTCTACTTGTTTGCCCCCTCCCTCCTTTTGCTTCTTTACTTGTCTTTCCTGTCAGCGGCAGCGATAACCAGGGAGAGAGTTACTACTTCAGCAGATGCCGACGAGGGATGCCCGAGAGCGCACAGACACACGCACGGATACGCGCGCACATACACACACACAAACACACACACGCACACACGCTGGGAGAGACATACACACACACACACACACACTCACACACACTCACTCACTACGCTGCGGATGCCAACACGCACTCTCGGCTAAAGCGCCACAAATCGGACGCACCTGCACATGAGTGAGAGGTCTACGGAAGTGTAAGTAAGGGGAAGATCTAATGTGCGCACACGGGCTCAGATGCGTCTGTTCGTCTCCGCTCTGTTTACTTTGCGAAAGAGGCGGAGAAGCCGGAGCATGTGGAAGGAAGAGGAGGAGGGAGGGAGGAGGTGGCGGGGGTGCATGTGGAGGGAGGGATGGGGTAGTGGAGGTGGGCGGAGAGAGGAGAAAAGAGTGTAGGGGAGGAGGGGGAGGCGGAGGTTTCGGCGGTGTTTGAGAAAAGCGAGCGAGTGATTGGAGGGGAAGACGAGGGGCAGGGAGGAATCGGAAAGGAGGCGTGGCCACGGAGGAAGAAAGAGGCGGCGGAGGAGGAGGAGGAGGACAGTGACGAGGCAGAGGAGGAATGGATGGGGGAGGAGGAGGAAGACACCACACTCTGGGGTGTTCTAACATGAAATGGTCAAGCAAAAGAGAGAGAGAGAATGCATGGAGGCACTGAAGAGGAGAAGAGATGATCCATGTCATTGTCATTATTCCAGAAAAGTTCGGGACAGACCTGATACCATCACACTGTAGCAACGGAGGATATGAAGCTGCTGCCGAGGATAGAAAACAATAAAAAAAAGTTGTTTTATGTAAAAGAGGGATGAAAGAAACTCAAAAACATCGCAGCGTTTCCCCCTCAATCCATTATTCATTCTGTAAATCAGTTTAGCTGCGTGTTACCACAGGATTTGCATGATCCCAATTTTATGAGAAAGCATTACAGGCAGCTGCTGTTTGCTTTTGTTAAAGGAAAAGCTGGGAAATCTGTTTTTCTGTTTGCCTTTTACATCTTACTCTCTAATGATTTGGATTAGAAGAACGTAATTGCAATGGAACGCTCACCACCAAAACAATTTCACTTTATTTAAGAAACAATTAAGGACAGAAACAATTACAGAGAACGCCTAGAACGCCTTTGCAAAAATCAGAGAGCTGACGCGACGGCTTAATTTAATTTATTGCTCGGCTGTGAGGAGGATATTT
>OMNV01010159.1:0-12057 GCA_900303265.1 Brotula barbata | reverse complement strand
ATCCTCCTTTCAACACAAACTTGGACTCTAATACCCACCAGCGTTCCAGAAGTGGAATATAAGTCATTTATTCAACTGGAGTGTCTGTTCTTGTGTACTGTGGGGAGTATTGTGAGCTCTTAATGCTTTTAAAAGTCTCTTTTTGAAGGTTATGCTGTCATTTCATGACATCACCCCAGTATTTGCTTTTATTTAAGTGACTAAAGTTTCATCCCTTATACGAAACTAAATGTTTATAGAGTCTTGAGCAATATTGATGAACTGAATATTGACAAAAAGCATCATCATCGCAGCATCAATGACCTTAATCTAAAACAAATCATCGCAGCGTGTGTTCCTCCTCTCTGCCAGCAGAGGGCCTCATTAATACCCATTAAGGGCTTCGGTCAGGCTCTTCGTGCTTTACAGTCTGTGTCATGGAAACAGTTACAGAGAGACAAATTAGCCTTAAAATAAACATTCAAGATAATCATATCGTGTAATAATTTGAGCCTTAACACTTCATTAGGCTGAAATTGTGATTTGATGACTTGAACTGTTATTTGGAAGCTGCGAGTGTGTTTGTGAGTGTGTGTGTGTGTATACAAGTTAAGAGTTGAGCTTAGGACATTGTGACCTCAGAGAGCGGTAACATTCCACTTCTCCAACCAGTAAACCCATTTAACCAAGCCAAACCACTGCTGCGAGCATCCGTCTTCTCATTTTACTGTGCAGTTTAAAAATGTCACATTTAGACAGCTACGAATATATTTGTCCACAAAATCAATCATTTAATCTCCACTAAATATGGAGTAAACATCCTGCTGACTTTCTTACACTGATAGGTACTGTACAGATGTTGTACGTTCAGTATTTGACCCGGCCTCGCTCCTCCTGCAGAGACTGAAGAGGATCTTTGCTGTATTTAACCACAAACACAACTTCTGCTCTCTGCCCCTCACACAGCTGGAGTCAGGAGCAGTTTACTACGAGCACCAGATACCCGAGGAGCCTTTTTGGGTGGTGAGGGACTCCGTAGAGCTCATCCTGTCGTCCCAGCCGGCCCCAGATGTTCGCCACATCCTCCCGATCACGGTCTCTTACTACGCCGCTCACAGCAACATCTCCTCACAGCTGTGGAAGAACAAAGGTAGACGTTTGATTCAAAGTGGGGATTATTCTCTTCATTTTCATGTCAACAATGAACATATCGAAACTAGTTTGAGATGTGAAGGAGCTTGAATTAGACCAAAAGTCAGAGAGTGTCCTAATGGAGACACATTTCCTACGTTTCCCTCCAGGTCTGGATGTTGTGCAGGGTCAGAGGAAGGTTATCAACCGTTCCATCCTCGATGCCTCCAACCTCCTGGCCAGCCTGCCTGAGCCCGAGCGAGGCCGTATGGACGTGGTTTTCGAGGTGAAGCGCTTCCCCGAGCACGGGCGCATCACCATGGCTGGTCTGGACTTGCCCCGTAACGCCCCGTACTTCATGCAGGAAGAAGTAACTCAAGGAGAGCTGGAGTATCTCCACGACGACTCGGGGGCCTCTTTTGACAGCTTTGCTTTCAGGGCCCGTCTGAACCCTCAGGGCCACGGCGTGGCCTCCCCTGCCCAGTCTGTGGTCCTGGAGGAGATCTTTAACATCTCCATCAAACGTCGAGACTCCAGCCCCCCTGAGTTGGTCAGCATTGACATGCTGCTGGAGGTTCTTCAAGGGTCCATGACCATCTTGACCAAGAAGCATCTTAACACTCGCGATGAGGACAGTCCACCAGATGAGGTGCAGTTCAAGGTAACTAAACCCCCCAGAAACGGTCGACTGGTGGACTCACACACGATGGACCCCCTTTCTGAATTCACACAAGAGATGGTCAATGTTGGGCAAGTGGGATTCGTCAGTGATGGCAGCCTCACGGACGGTTTTGTGGAATTCATCGTGTCCGACGGGAAACACCAAACGGAGCCACACACACTTCACGTCGGGGTCCTCGCTCGCACCCTGTACCTCGACAAAGCGCCCGAAATCAAGGTGAAGCAGGGAGACGACGAGACCCTGGTGACTGAAGAGATGTTGAGAGCCACTACCGGTGGACCCCTTGAGGAGGACGTCCTTTACAAGATCACGAGTGTTCCCAAATACGCAGCTGTCATGGTGGACCGCCAGCCCACATCCGCCTTCACGCAGACGCAGATCAAGGAGGGCCGAGTCAGCGTGCGCTTCGTTAAGTCCACTTCGCCGCGAGACAGTGTTGCATTTGTAGCTCGCAGTCGGGCGGCTAACGTGTCGTCCGTCCTCAACATCACGGTCCAGCCTCTGGCCAACATCGCCCAGGACCCTCTCTTACCTCAAGGTGCTCTTGTGCAATTGGACCAAATGCTTCTGGATGCAACCCCTCTGGGAAACAAGACCAGGTCCAACCCCACCTTCACCGTCATCCAGCAGCCTCAGGGAGCTCATTTCTTGAGGTACGGAGGTCCTGGTGCAGGTCAGCCAGTGGACACATTCAGCCAGCAGGACCTAGACGAGGGCCGTGTGGCTCTTGAAGTCCTAAATCGCCCTTCTGGGTCACAAGGTGGTGTCGCTCAAGATGAAGCCCGTTTCCTGCTTAAGGCTCACGGGGTCCCACCTGCAGAATGTGTCCTCTCTTTCCAGACCGCTCCCTATAATGGCTCCGGGGTCTACCCTGCCAATCTCTTAAGGGTTCCAACAGACAGGGGGGACCTCCCAGGTGGTGCTGGGTCTCCATGGGCCACTCCAGCTAGCCCCCACTGGAAGGGAAATGTGAACTGGCCCCTGACTACAGCCTCTACCGACACGGAATCCCACGGGAAACCTGTGGCCACCCGGCGTAGCAACGTGTGGCCCATTCTCATCCCCATCCTGGCGATCCTCCTCCTGGTGCTCCTAGCAGCCATCTTGGCTTACTACTTGATCCGTAAAAACAAGACGGGCAAGCACGACGTCCAAACTGCAGCACTGAAGCCCAAAAACGGAGAAGTGGCGAGCGCGGAAACCTTTCGGAAAACCGACGCGGCGAATAACATCCCCATGTCCAACATGGATTCCAAAGACACGGACCCGGAGCTGCTGCAGCACTGTCGGACAACGAACCCGGCCTTGAAAAAGAACCAGTACTGGGTCTGAGACTCTCTCAGACTGGACACAGACAGAGGTGGATCCTCGCGTGTTTGAAACAGGGCCTCCACGAGTCATTCCTCTTAACATCCGAGACCTCTTGCCACATCGGTTTGAAGGAAAACATTTTTTGATGCCATTGGTTACTGATTTCACCATTACTGTGGACAAACTCTCAGGTAATGAAACACTGAACACCTATTGGCAAAAAAAAGAGGCAGTTTCTTATCTTAGGGGGATTGTGACACTTCTATTTATTTTAGTTCTGTTCAAGGGCACAGATGAAGACATAAACATGCTTTGTGTTTGCAAATCTTATTTTGGTCGTGCTCTGTCATGGTATTCCATTCGATATTAGCGCTCAACATTCATTCAGTGCGCGAGTAAATACAAATTTCGGTAATAGCTTGACTTTAGCTTTTTGGGGGAGGGGCTGAGGGGGGGTGGTAAGCATGTACATAATTAATGAAGCAAATATAGGCTGTATTATGGAGAAGATGACAAACTGCCTCTTTGTGTTTTCTGTGTATCACTAAGGATTTAAAGGTGTTATCATATTTTGTCTCTCAGGGCTAAATTCAATATAACATCATCACAGGATTTCATTCCAGGACTTTGAATTATGAGTGTTGAGCAGATGGTGTTGTAAATGGGAAACTTGCACAGGTTTGATTGAATTTAGCTCAGAATAATGTCCTCAGCTGTCACCGCTTAATATTCCTGCACGCTTCCAAGTGCTCTGCAAATGCTCATTGGACCGGTGTAACATTGGCAAGTACACAATGATGAAACCACAGGCATGATGTTATTGAGGATCATTAGTATTTAACACATCCTTATTGGCTGACTGATAGGTATGAGCTCATCTGGAACTGGAACAGTCCCACTTTCCACGTCCGGGATTGAGATTTAAATTGAACCGTCGATGCCGAGGTGGGACTAATGCACAAAATGTTCCACTGGTGACTTTATATAGAAAATATTTGATTTATTATTTTCATTTCTTCAGAGCTACTTTGGACATTCCATCTCTAACTCTTTACGGTTGCTTACATGACCCGTGAAGACGAAATCATCTGATTGGTGAATATGGAACAAAGCAGAAACGAGAGAAACGCACCGACACAACGATACCTTTTCCTGAGTCAAAAACTGAATATATCATAATTTCTTTGCAGTATTAATCTCCTATTGATTTTCTATTTTTGTAGTATTTGAGAGCAGGAGTCCTGTTGCAGAGCTCAGGAAATGGTTTGTTTCAGGGGCCTGTGTATTTGTAGTAACATTACTTCTCCTGGAGAGCTAAAAATGAAAAGATGATAGACTCCTCAGTCTGCAGATAGCGTTCACACATCGTACGAGTGTAAATATTCTATTTTTGAATACATTTTGGTGTTTAATTAATGTCTTGAAATATATATTGGTTTTTTTGTTTTGTTTATTTGCTCTTTCTTCTCAAATGTATAACTTGCCTTTCTATACATGTATGACCAATAACCAAGTGTCTCAGTGTGTGTGTGTGTGTGTGTGTGTGTGTGTGTGTGAGAGAGAGAGAGAGAAAGAGAGAGAGACAGTTCATTTCTTTTCCATTCCCTTGTCGCTCCTGTTTTTGTTATTGTTTTTTGCCTGCTGGAGGATTCACATTAGGGTCCATTGCTCCGTTCATTCACCCCTCCCCCCAGAATTTTCATTATTTAAGATTTCAGCTACCCCCTCTCACATCATGTCTTTTTGTGTAATTTGTCAGAGATTAAACTGTAATCCAAGGTGCCTTGCAAATCGATCGTGTTTCTGGAAGACAGAGTTTATGAAACAATAGAAATGTCCGACTAAATGATGATGTCTGAGCTTCTTCTAGGCACTAATAGAAATAAAATGCTCCTGCAACAAACCCTTTGTTAATGAATTCATTTATCACTTCGTTGTTGTTTATATTGCATTGTGGCATCAATCAGACAAACATTAAACGGGTAATTTACTGTATCATATTTAAATTCATTTAATTATATTTATTTCCTTTACTCTCGTCGTTGCAATCCAGTCATTTAGGCACTGAATGCAACTCACCAATGCAAAAAATGATTATATTACTATTATTATCTCAAAACAAGACTTTTATGCACTTCTTAATAACAGTATTAATATTGGAGATATGCACGTTTGCTGAAATCTAACGCACACATCTGTCATCTCAGAATATGCAGATGTTGAACATGTGTCATTGATCAGCAGAAAACCAAATGTTTTTATTTAATGTTTCAACTGGGCAACTGCATGAGAAAATATTTTCACAGTGATGTAGGACAATGTGGGATGTTTCCTGTACAAGGACACACAGCACTCTGTGCACTTCACAAACGGAATGTTGTGTGTGTCTCCAAGGTGAACATCTTGTGGTTTTTTGGGGTTTTTTTGTTGTATGTTTTTTATTTTTTTGAAGATGTCGTGAGTACTTTTGGCCACCAGGTGGCGTCAGGGTGCAACCAGGACCTTGAAGAAACACCACCGAGCTTGTAGCCATTCGTCAGCATTTAACAAGTCTGTGTCGGTCCGTCATTGTTTCCAGTCTATGTCCTTTGCTTTCTGTGTTTCTCAGCTTTTTACTTTTTCCTCGTCTGCTGTCTCTGCATGCTTGGACTGTCTGTCTGTCTGCCTGTCTGCCTGTCCGTCAGCCTGTCTCTGCTTTCATAACCTTCCTGGCACAGCTGTCCACATGTCAGCTGACGTCATTGTTTCTAACTTCACCGTGCACTGTGTTATATTGTATACAAAAATATACGAAAATCATTTTACTGAAGTAAAACTCTATATACTGTATGATATAATATACAAAACAAACTAAATGGAAACTAAAAGAATCTACTCTCTACTCTCTCTTTTCTGTTTCATTTGTTATGAGACAAACAGACAAATAAATATGGCTCCCAGCTTTATTTTGGTTTAATTTTTGAAACACAGACCCTGATGAAGAACTATTAAAATTGAAAAAAACCTGACAGTGCAAATGCATTACTAATACTAATCTACACACTTATGGAAATTAACCAGCTAAGAGAAGCTACACTGAACAGAAATAGAACAGAAATTTCAAAATATTTTTAAAAAGAAGGAAATGGCTTAAATTAGAATAAGTTACTCATACTCATAAAGATCAAAATGAATCAAAAACCAAGATTATGGCTGAAGATCTCAAATCAAACAGAGACGTAGAATACTTATTAACAGGATAACTCATCTTGGTATCGATATGAGACACATTTAAACAAACGCTAAACTGAAATATGCTCACACGTCAAAGTATCAAAGTAAAACACTACTTTTTTCTCTCTTTTTTTGATAAATGCATGCAGTAAAACGATAAGGCTCCATCTAATGAGGCTGATTATAATCTCTGTAATTTAGTTGTTCAATGTGACACATCCTATAGTCCCATCCCACGTGTGTGTCTGACTGTGTTTACTGATGCTGGAAGCACAGATGTGGATGAAAATCGCTCTCTTAATTCTGGATTCCTCATTTCGGTCGTTGGCTTGCTTGGAGAAGCTGAGCCGCTTTTTGGCAGATGTTAGTTTGGAACTCCTCCTTTTCCCAAAACACATCAGGAATGAAAACACAAGGAGAGGAGGAGGATAAGGGGGAGGGGCCATTCTCGAGATGCTTTTAAAGATAAATTCAAGAAGATGTCACCAATGATGCTGTTGTTTTGTAGAAGAGTTGTCCAGTGTCCAACAGGCACCAACGTGATATTTAATTTTCAGCCATCTTAACCAGTAAAACCAACCACACCGGGCAAACCTTTTCAAATTAAAAGCATAGAACAATTAAGTTGGCATTATTGGGGCCTGTGTGAATTTGCGTGCATTAGTTTGCTTGTTAACCGTCTTTATGAGGCTGCGCTGGGTCGTGTTGACTTTGGGTTTAGCTCGTGCAGACGAGCGCTCAGTAAAAGAGACGTGTTTGCTTTGGGTTTTACTCTGCTTACTCTGTCTACAGCGTTGGTTGTTTCTAAGTGGGATGTAACACGATGACCTCCAGACCTGGACGGATTTCAGGGCAGACATTTGCTATGTGGCTGCAGAAGTCACAGCCCGAAAATAAAACTTTCTAGCATCGCTTCTGTCAACTGGAAACCTCCGGTGTCAACTTTTTGCCAAATAAAGTGGTTATCCGCAAGATCCTGTTTGCGTTTATTTTGGCAAGACGTTGGAGGCTAAGTGGACGTTTCTGCGCTGGATTGCGTACAGGACACAGAAATCTGCTACTTCACTCTGTAATCGTTTGTCTGTCAACCTGGGCAGTGCACAAGTGTCACACTTGAGACTGTACGTCAACTGCATGGGCGGTGCAGAGGCCTCTGGCCAGAAAAAGTGGGCGGAGCTCTCGCAGAAATGACAAAAACTGACAGCATAGAGTTATGAAGCCTGAACGTACAACTATAAGGCCATATCCCTGAAGACCTGAGAAAGAAGTGCAACATTTTGGTGTCACATGATCTTGAGTGACCAATCCCATCCATTCTAAGATTAAACCATGGAAAAATGGTGAAAAAGGGTGAAAAATGATACTAACCACACAGCCTGTGCATTAAGAACTTTTTTACTGTTATAGACAGTTATGGTTTTGTAAAAAAAAGTCAAAAAAACAAACTGAATTATTGAAGTGAAACGTATCAAATCAGTATTTCCAAACCTTTCAGTGGATGTGAGGGTCTCACGCCTTACACGCAGCTGTCAGAGAAAGTCGGAGGTGGATCCTCTGGGCCATATGTTTGGGTCAGAGGATCCGTGTCATGTGCTGGGCTGAGGACAAGGTCAGACTCAAACACCGCTCTGCTGCTACGGAGAAGAAAGGCCCCTCAGTCCGGACAGCACACACACAGACAGCTGGACCACTGATAACCCATTCATTTGTCATTTGTTGCTGTCACAGCCTGCTGCCCGCTGTACACTGAGCGTGTCTGTGTGTGTGTTTGCCTGTGTGTGTATCATATTACTGCAGATGAGTAAAAAAAAAAAAAAAAAAAAGATTGATTCCCTTCCAGTGTGAAATCAATATTATGTTTACACATACATTGTTGCAATAAATGCTTTTTTCAGACATCACGTGAGCATCGTTGTCAGATTCAAAGTCAAGTCATAAACCAAAATATGCGACTGTAGGAGGAATGACTCCAGTCTGTAAACACTCCCTTGGATTAGAATCAAAGTATGAAGACTCCACATTTTTTCCTTAATTGCAGTCCAAACAAATTGCCATACAAAGCGCAAATATAAAAGAAGTAACACTGTTTAAAAATATATATTATTATTAAATTATGGAATTATACCTCAGATTTTAAGAACAGATCACAGATTTATCCACGATTGCATTGATGGATTGTGGGTGATGTGTGTGTTGTCTGTATGATGGTCCTATGGAAGATGCAGCGACGAACACGGTGAAGTCACATCAGACTGTCTGAAAGCAGAACTTTGTGTTGGTGTGTCGCTATGGCAACCATATGTGGTTTGAATGCTTCTCATTGACCCATTAACCACAACATCTCCGTGCAGCATTCCATACACTCAGCATGTAATTAATTTGACGTAACTCTGCGCTCTCCGCTTACAGAACAAACTCGCTGTCAACAAAAGGTCACAAAGCCGTCACTGCACTCTTAATCCTGCATTCAGCAACAAATTTGATGTTAAAGTTCAGTCATAACCATCGAGTATAAGGGGGGAAGTAGACTTGACATTGCTTTATGTTAAGGAGAGGGTGGAATCACAAAGAAGATGATATGAACTTCCTGCCTCCACAAATCCTCCCACCTGAGAGCCGTGGGGGATAAAGTAACTCAAACTGATAAAAAAGTACAGATAATGTATTTAAATATGATTAGTTACAAGTAAATTGTCTCATCACTCTCCAGTTAGCGGATTATATAGATTTAACTTAAGTAGTTTTGGATAATAACTGTACTTAAGTATTGAAAGTAACAGAAAAAGTATTTCTCATCCTCTTTGTTGAAAGATGAGCTTGAACTGCGGAAGACACATTGAATAAGCTGGAGTTGGAGAATTTGACTCATAGCACACTTGTTATTTTTAGCAACATCATTTCCAATGAAAATTAAAAAATAAACCTATTCCTAGCCAAATGGCCAAAGTAAAAATATACTTGGCATAAGTATAAAGTCTCCTAAAACATATTGAAGTACTGCAGTGAAGTATTTAATCAACACCACTGTCCGAGAGAATAAGACATGATTGATAATTATTATTTTGGCCTTTTGTTTCCGTCAGTGGGAGGTGATACTTGAGTTTTGACAAAGCGCTCGATTTATGGATTCCAGATTTATTTCTTCCGAGGAATAATGAATGTTTTGCACCGCGGGCCGCCTCTGATTGGACATAATGTGCAATCCTCCAGATTAACATAATATACAGACGTATGTAACCAATACTACTCGAGCGGCAACTGCATGCAACGAGCGCTGCGGCATTAAACTCCAGTGTAATAACGTGCTAAGATCAAAGGGTGGCTCACACTGAGTGAATATATTATGGCAAGCTGAGCTCTGAACTGGAGCGGAGAAGAATTTGCTGAGAACCAACACGACTTTATTGGTTGCCAGCAGAACTCGCTTACATAAGCAGATAATGGGGGAGAGTCGCCGATCATACGAGCGGTTTAAATCAGATTTACAGCCAGGATGTGCTCATCTTCCTGTTTGTGGGAAAACTTTATATTTGTCATTAATAAACAGAACACGCACACATCACTCCGTCGGCCCTCGGAGAGATGATTTGCATGGAAGTAAACGTAATTAAACACAGAGTATGTTTGCCGCAGACCCCACCGAGAGAGCCCGGGCTCTTGATGTCGTAGCACGGCTTGTTGTTTCTTGTGACCTGTGGATGGAAGAGGATGATTCCTGTGGTCCAGAGTCGGCCCGTGGGTCTGCGGTGATGAAATTTAACTCTTACCAAGCAAAATCTGGACATCTGATGAGACCTCTGCAATGCAAAAACCCAGATCACAAGGCAAGCAAAGACACACACACGACGAGGAGGAGGTGCTTTAATGGAGTTATTAGCATTCAAAATGCAAATTGATGAAAACTCATCAAAGGATAGACTTGTAAATGATGTAATTATTTCATATCCACATCTCAACATAAGGAATATCTGGTATCTCTTTATGAGAAATATTTCAAAATCACTCTCCATCCTCCGTTCCCATATCATGCCTACATACAGGACTTGTTTCCACTGTAGTTCTCTGTTTACTCTGCCTCACCATGTCATCATGCACATTTTTTTTTAGAATATACTGCTGTGTGGTTCAGTGTTGAGCATGACCTTTGCCCTCTCCTCTCCATGAGAAATGCCCTGTGGTGACCCTGCGGTGTCACTCCAATTGGGTGGGAACACCATTGTCATGGAAATGTCTGTGTTGTTTTGTGTGTATGTGTGTGTGTGTGTGTGTGTGTGTGTGCATGGGGTGGGACAGATGACACAGAGCACCAATAAAAGCCCATCCCTGCTGTACCCCTCTCTCTCTCTCTCTCTCTCTCTCTCTCTCTCTCTCTGCCCTTCATCCCTCCCTCACCTCATCTCTCTCTCCTCCCTCACCCGTCATCGTTCTCTCTTTTCTCCGGTGTTTGGGGACGATCGGTGCTTTGGATGGAGACCGAGCCTTTTTCCAGGCTTTTGCTCCCGAATCTACAAGAGGCAGGCGGAAAAAAAACACTGAGGAGTTCGAGTCAGAGGATGTGGTGGTGATTTTGTGCATGTTGGAAGGCAGATTAGTTTCGTTGACGACAGAACTGGTGAAATTTCAGTCTGTGTTTTTTAAAGGCGGGGATGACATCAAGGTGGAAAGTCCTGCAGGCACTCGGTGTTGACTTTGGAAGATAAAGGCACCAAACTGTAACATGATTAAAGGAAGTGGCAGTGGTGGTCCTGACGACGGGCTGCGTGAGTAGGGTAATGCCGTGGTCAGACCGGGGCGGGTCACAGTATGACACACACACACACACACACACACACAGACAGATGTGGTATGCAGGATCTAACTGGGAAGTTATTTTAAGGCAGAGACTTCTGGAAATTCACTCAGCGCCGTCTGTCTCCTCGGCTTTCAGATGCTGCTATGTAGGCCACCAGACAACAAAATCAAATCCCACAATCCTCTCAGAGGAGCGTTGTGTTGTTCCGTGCCCGTTTCAGACGCCATCCGGCAAATGCAAAGCAAAATTTGCGCAAATGAGCCATTTGTGCGTGTGATTCAGAGAGCGGCTGTGTATTTTTTCAGCTTGTGGAGGAGATTCCCTGGGATGTGTCGAGCTGCTGTCATATCTGTTCACAGTTTAGTCTCCTCTCCATCCTGGAATGTTTGGAACCTCGCGGGTTCACCGAGCTGCACATTAGACAGGAACAGAACTTTCTTCTTATCTGTTTCCCCTTGTTTCTCCCCGGGTTTCAGCCCTGACATTTGCACAGGCCGTGACACGATCAGATATGCCAACCCAGCCTGCGTACGCCTTGTACCACTTCTGTGTGTTCTCTTTGATAGCGCTATCGGAGACATCCATTTTCCTGCCGTACATTTCACCTTTGAGGTTTTGATTTTTTTTTTAAATGTTGACCTGACTCAGACGATAAAGAGAGATTGCAATTCTGGATTGCCGGCATTTTCCAGCTAAATGTCTCCACTTCTCTCTCTTTTATCATTATTTATTATTTCTCCAAACTTTGGTCTTTATCTTTTTTCTACCACGTCAATGACAAAACAAGCATCCATTGTATCGCTGGCTTCCATGATTGGTGATAATAAATGTATTCTTGTGTGTTTACATTGTTTTTGCAGTTTTTCACTCAAAATCATAAGCAATGGTATAATGTGTGACATCATCTTTAGCCTGGAAATATTTGAATCATGCATCAAGGACACCTGAT
>OMNV01010158.1:0-12805 GCA_900303265.1 Brotula barbata | reverse complement strand
AGAGACATCGTTGGCCAGAGTTGATGTTAGTCTTGTGTAAAATGGTTACTGTTACATGCCAGCTCTCTCCAATAAACAGAGGGGATGAATAAGAAAGGATCAAGGAGAGAGAGAGAGACTGCAAATGAGAGAACGAGACAAAAGAGGGAAAACAGGAGGCCCGGAGAAGGGTGTTTAAAAAAGACTGGAGACACGTCTGAATCCAAATGGCCGTCTTAAATCAGTCTTCAGACGCAGACCGAGAGAGGCAGGCTCTGGATTGTGTCATCTGCACCACGACAGGACAGACCTTGACTGAGGCACCTGTGACAAAACCGTCTCTCTCATACGCACACAAAGACACAACTTTAGAAAACCAAATCAAGCTACTCACCAGACACCGTCCTCCGACACACACATCGTTTGCACTGACGTTAAAGCAGGGGGTCCCATCCCTGACGCGCTCGGCCTGACGCACGTAGAAACGATAACCGGCCGGCCTGCAGGTCAGCTCGCACTGCTTGTCCGCGCCCACTGAAACGCAGGTAGAGAGAGGCAGAGAGGGTTTCATCAGTACCTAAGGGAGTCTTTTTGGAGAAAGTATACGTTTGTCTCCTGGATGAAAGCTGTTGTATGAGCGTTTGTCATTTCTTTGTGCGTCTGCCTGGTGTAGAGAAGATGCAGCTGGCCCTATGAACGTCTTTCCATGTGTTCAGGAAGTCGAGGCCAGACTGTATAACCTCTGACTGCCAGACAGAGTGAGTGATCGCCCATTTCTCCTGCTGCTAACTTGTATGACTGCGCTGATGCACCCTCCCAAGAGATACATTCGCAGAGACGAGGTGTAAACATAAACTAGAAGACGGCCAGATTTATGAGAGAAACCCTACGGCGTGCGCTGTGGGGTGAAACATACAAGGAGGGAGAGCTCAGAAGGGAGGAAAAAAAGAGAAGGTAAACGAGGAAATGAAAGGCATTCAACGCTCTGAGGATGGCAGACGGAAAGACGAGCGGAGAATTTTGAAGATCTCATATGGGAATAAGGACAAGGAAGAAGAAAAAGATGAGAAAAAGAGAGAGGGAAGAAAGTGTCTTTGCAGTAAAACAATAATAAAGAGAGATGTGTGTCACTGCTTACTATTGCCTTTAATTTTAGCTATTCCGCATATGTAACAATATTTATGGTTCAAGGAATGACCTCATAGCATGAGAAAGGGGCCATAAATTTTGTTGCAGATGAGAGGGAGGGGTTTCTGACGCTGGGGATTCAGGGGTTAAAAGATCAAATTCTGTGCTTCTGAAATTGCAACTTCACACCGTGGTATCACTTTCTCTTCCAAATCCCTCTCCAAACAAACGTACTGCTGAATCATATATACCTACCGTATGAGCAGGAGCTATCGCAAATCTAATTACTCTGTCCTGAGGAATGTGTCACCATTTGACGACTTCATTTCAAAGTTCAATAAACCATCAATAGCAGCCAGCGGCCATCAGCCACAGTCCAGACACAGTCAAAGAGGCTCATGGAGATAAATGAGAACAAAAACTACAAGTCAAACTGTAGACGACTCTTTTCACCTCGTGTGTCCCGGAGAGAGAGCCGAAAAGAGCGTAGCCAGTGCTGAATACCAAAAGTCACTCGATGTACTCTGACAGAAGATCTAAATCTGTCATTACTTCTGTAATCCCACAAATGGAGAGATAAAAACTCCAGACAGCAGAGAATGATTAGTAAAATTGGACTGTTCAGAACAATTTCAGCGTTAAGTTGGTTTCCATTTCTGCAGGGCACCACCCAAACATGAGGAGTCCAAAGGAAGAATGGAGCATTTCTGGCAGGGAGCAGTGTGAACCAAACACGGCTACGTTCAAAAAAATGTTAAACCTACTGGTTTTGCTATGTATGTTTCCAAGACACACTAACTTCAGTGATGAGCCAAGCCAGTCATTATGCAGCGGTCCAGAGAGTAGCTTGAGTTTCTGTATCAATATAACTGAATTATTGTGATTTATTTTCCATCATTCCATCCATCCCTTACATCTGCCTATCTTGTGTATCTAAGCAGCATCACGGGTGGCTGGAGCTGATGCCAGCTTCAGATTAGTGAAAGGCAGGGCACACCAGTCTAGTGCTATTCACATTCTCACACACACACACAAGTTTGGAGATTGAAAGAAAACAGACACACTTTGGAGAAACCCTCGCAGACACAAAAAAGATGTGCAAAAAGGGCAAGGGATTCAAACCCATCACTTTCTTGCTGTGAGGCAAGAAGTGACAATCATTCACGGGCAACCAGTGAGAAACAGTGTTTTGTTTTATTGCCCAGTATTGATTTTGTTGCTGGGAAATTAAGTGGATGATAGAAATGTGCCTAAAAACAAACAACAATATGTCATCAGCATAACGGAGTACGTACAGTATCTCTTCCCACTGACAGCAATGTAAAGAATAACAAATAACAAAGTAATGTACTGCAGCTAAGCAAAATTGATTGAGATGGACCCAAAACTGTCTCTATGTTATGAAATAACAGCTCAAATCCACAAATTTGTACTCACAAATAGGATACTAAATCCAGAGCAATAACTACTTTTGTAAGGTTTTAAGATAACGCCCATCTCCGGTAGCTACATGTTCTCCAAGATATCAAAGTACAAGATATCAAATTTTGGATTGAAATAAAGAGGAATTGTTATTTCCACATTAAGTAATAACATTGTAATTCATTCAGAATTTTCAAAGGGCAGGCAGGAATCAGACCTTTATGAAAACAACTGTGCAACAACAGGATTTGGGATATGAGTCAGTTTTGAACAGATGAGCCATTATCCATAAGATTTATTCAAACAGGCCTAAATTTTTTTGATAGCTTAAAGTTAAACAGACCAATAGCGTGTCACTCTGGATTGGAATCTGTCCATTCTAGATATCCTTTAGAGATTACAAAGGCAGACAGGGAGGGTGAGCCACAAGTTGGAAACGTTGCTTCTCTGATCCTCTCTCTCGATTTCTCTGTCTTATTCCTCCTGTTTTCCCTCATTCCCTTCCCTTTATTCATTCCCTGCCCTGAAGTAATTGTCTAGCACTCTCTATCTCCTAATCACCCTTAATCTTCGTATCTATTTTGGTCTTACAGTTCCTCACCGACAGACATGACTTTCCCCATCTGGATCCTTTTCTCTCTTAGCCTCAATCTCTGGCCTCACTTTATTTTCCACTCTCTCTCTCCTTCCTATCTGTCCGCCTGTCTGAGTTTGTGTTCACACTGTGGAATATATGTTGTCTAAATATACATCCCCACTATCTGTTCATCTAAACAAACACTAACAGAGAGACAGACAGAGAGATGCAGCGGAACAGAAGGGGACGAGGCCCGAAAAAGGAGAATATTAAAGTAAAACAACACCTGTACACTCTGTGCTGACCAAACCACAAGAAGTAATTCAATTCAAAGCTAGCATAGATGTGAAATATCTCAGCTGGGAGTGCATGAATCAACGATGGCAGCTTTACTGTTTAAAGCTTCCAGTTCCCCACCATAGGCAATACATACATAACAGGGCTGTCACCTTGGAAGCAATAAACTCGGGCACATCACAGTATGATAATGGAAGCAGTATGGTCTCACTCCAAGGTTTAACATAAATACTCCACAAATGGAAAATATATGCAAAAGCGAATGAAGTGCTGAAGAAATGACTGCAGCTGGAGAGAAATGATAAATACGTTTTAATATTGAAATGCACATCCCCCACTCTGTACGTAGCCTGTGCTGTGTAAATGGGACGCTTGATATGAAGTTCTGGGTTGATGCCAGTGGGACTGGAGTGAAGTAAACAGTGTGACACAGTTTACTTAACAAAGTGAAACGGGATCATCTCCAGTGCAGATCAACCAGCTGACGTCAACCACCAATGCATCAGCCTCCGCAATGCCCTATGAAATGTAACATCTGCTGGGCGGGGTGAAGGGACCGCTGTCATAAAAAGGCTTTACAGCGTCGTGACTGTGCTGGTATGAGGGCTGAACAGATCATCGTTTATATATTGAAATCATGTGTGCCACTTTCCAAACACCAGCTCTGCCATTTTAATTGCAGCCAACATTGTTAACAGTGTTGTTAACTTTTAAGGCTGTTCAGTCTCAGTTTGCACCAGAGAAAAGAATATTTAGCTGTCATTGGACGCTTTAATCAGCGGAACATGATCAATGTTCATTCAGTCCACTAACCAAACCGCACACATGTAATTCTAGGCTGTCGGCTGGGAAACAGAATTAAGTTATAATTATGCTTTGTGTTAAGATGTGGGGGAAAAAAAACAAACAAAAAAACAAGCGTGTTCATGAGCTGTTGGGCCGCCACAAGCCACTAAAACAACTCCGAGTGCACCTTGGCATAGATTGGAGAGGAGTCTGGAACTGGAACACTGGAGGAATGGGGGAGTATTCAGCTGAAAGATAACGCCTCATTTAATGTCAATGAGGTTTGGTTTCATTGTTTCAAGATCTGGAGGCTGCAAAGGCCACAGGATATGATGAGAACTCATCTGTTTCTTCATTTGGCCCTTCTGCCGACACTAAAACAGTATTTTCACCCACCAAAAATGGAGCTTTCTCAGACATACTCCATGGAGAGGATGAATTTGAAAACCCAGTTTTCGTGCTGATGAGGAAAACGGTCAGGTTTGAAAACGCTGAGGTATGAACATTTGATCTGGTCGTGTGATCTGACCAAAACAAACAACATGGAGGATGATGTGGCTCAAATCTTTGTCTCATCATTGTCTTCATTCATTGCATTATTGGAGCTGAAAATAGATTATTGAAATATACGAGTGGTATTCCATCAGAGGAGATCAACTTCACTTGACTTCACAATTGCTGTTGAGTTGTGGAACCTGAGGTCAACCGTTCTACAAAACCCTACATGGAATTGAGATTTTGGATTTCACCTGAACGAAGCCTCTTTCTCTCTCTCTCTTTTTTCCTGCCAGTCCTTTTTTTTGCCTCTCTCTCTCTCTCAAGGACATGGTGGTTTCAAACAAGAACTCTGAGTGGAGTAGAGGGCAAGGACACATCGCAGCTAGAGAAAATTTAAGAGGAGCTTAATTCAGGATAAATACACTAATCCCTCTCTTTTCCCTTCACAAACATACACAAATGGGGCTGATGGGGGAAAGGAATGCCCATGTGTGTTTACGCAGACAGTTTGTCTCCAGCGATGTCTTCTGGTATAGATATACAACATACATCACATAGATCCACTGAGAAGGCTGAACATTATGGGTTGTCTTAAGTAAGGCAGGGAGAAGACCTCCAGATCACCTGCCTCTTATCTATCGTGCGGCCAATGAATCCAGGTCAGTGGTGTCACTGATCTAGTCTTTATAGCTCTATGCGTTCAAAGCATGTGAGTTCATGGACTTCAGCCAACTGATACAGAAATCGCACGCAAGTGCCCCGGCTGAAACACAAACACACACGTGTTACCACAGAGCCGCGAAGCCTCTTATCCAGGCTTTCACGTGCGTAACCGTTCACAAAGAGCTGCACATAAACAGATTTCCAGGTCCAATGACACTAATATCATCTCACAGCTGCATCTCTCCCCTCTCCCTCCATCCCCTATGCCCTCACTACTTCCTTCTGGGTTACTCCCAAGCTCCCCATGTTTGTGATGTTCACTTTATCTGCTCTTCTTCTCTCAAATTCCTTGCCTTCTCTCCATTTCTTTCATCACAGCACTGGAAAACAAATAGAAACATTCCAAGCTGCACTGAGCTATTGTAAACCGAACAACTAAGTAAACAAATACACAAAACCACACATGGACACACACACGAGCCAAAAACAAAGACGAGACAAAAAAACACACACACACGCCACGTTGTCTCCTTTGCTCCCAGTGGTCATGTGACAAAACACTTGCATCTCATCACCCCTCATCTCTCGCTCTCTCTCTCTCTCTCTCTCTCTCTCTCTCTCTCTCTGTCTGCCTGTCTCTCTTTCTTTATCTCACCCAGTTGGAATCTATGTGCTTAGTCAGAGCTGGGAGGAAAAGTTTGGCAGGAACGAAAGGAGAGAGGGAGATCTTGGACAAATGAGAGGAAAAAGAGAGGAGGGAGTGTGTTTTGTGCAAAGAATAAAGGCAGATCGAGTTCCAAGCATTCTCTCTCTTTTGTCCCCCCTCACTCACCCTCCACCCAGCCTGCCCCCGTCTGGGACGCCAACGCTTTACGAACCTCATCGCCACATGCAGGTCTTCTCCAATAAGAGACGGGAGTGAGGCTTGCCAAAAAACCATCTCTCACACACACACACACACGCGCGCGCACTCTAAGAAACGGATCAGCGTGGTAATTTAATGACGCACTTCTCTTTCCCGCCAAGCCATTTAATTCTCACGATAAGCCTATTATCATCTGGAGGGGTTGCACACCTAAACTCAAAACTACTGCGCGTGTGTCACCTTCGTCCTCACCCTCGGTAAAAGGTTCCCAGTTGTAGAGGCGACCCATGAACTCCTGGGTGTTAAAAGCAGCACACTGCTCTGCTCTGGAGTCCAGCACACGTCCTGCACATACCTGGATCACAGGAAGAGAGAGAGAGAGAGAGAGAGAGAGAGAGAAAGTCAAAATTCAGTGCCACACGTTGAACCACTATGAAATCTCCAGCTATTAAATCGACTGTTTCTCTCTCACTCCCTGGAGTAGTAAAGGGTGGAGTGGACAGTTTGAACTAAGAGGAAGGAAAAACGGCTAATAAAGGGGGGGGGGTTATGTTGAGATCATAGCGGTATGTGTAAACATGCATGCAAAAACACACAAACACACACTGAAACACGCGCACGCACACACACACACACATGTATATTGTCCATGCAGCATTTGTCGGTGAGCGACTGTATTAGGAGCATATGGAAATAATAGATCCTCTGGAACTGGGAGCACACATAAATCCACCCTGACTTTCACTCCGTTGCCACAGAGGGCTGAATGACGGTGTGTGTTATTGTGCACGTGTGTTGTGCATGTGGCTGGGTCCAACGTATGCACTTTAAAGCAAAATCCTTGCGGAGCAGTAGGATGGAAAGAGATTTAGCATACCTCCACTTAAATGACAACTAAAACTTCAGACACATGGGACCGTGCTGGTTTTCACAGCACAGGCTATAACTCAAGGAGCGCCAGACCGGGCCATGGTGGATGAGCATGCACACACACGCACACACACACAAAGAATAGGGAGCACAAATTGGCCCCCAGGTTCCCGTGTCAAAAAATACCATGCGCACCTTACTGTTTGGTTGGGAAACACACCCACACCCACACGCACACACAGACACACACACACAGACAGACACGCACACACGCATTAATCCAGTATCACGATTACACTGGGAAACCACAACTATCCTGGGCAAATACTGAGCGTACAGCCCCCTGATATAGAGCCGTTTCATGCACTAAACACACACACACGGTTCTCAAATTTCCTCGCAATTCTAATCTCTGTCAATACCACAATCTTCTTGTCTTTCATTCCGGTCTTTCTTTTAGAAAAAAACAACTTCTATCCAGGCACACAGCTGTCACAAACAGCTGTAAACTCAAAGTCACTCATCTGGGGAGACTTGAGGCATGGGAGAAGCCAAAATCGACACACACACGCACACACACACGCACACGCACCTACGCATGCACGCACACACACATGCACACAGATATACAGATTTGGACGGTTCCCATGTGAACCAGCTTCAGAAACAAAGTGTAACTAAAAGACTCTGATAAACTGTCAAAGCATGCACGCACTGTCACTGCCCGAGGACTTTGGTGAATTTCACACTTTTAATGTGTTGTGTGTGTTTTTGTGCGTGAAGGAAGGAATGATGAGGCCAGCATGTCACAAGGCACACACAAGGATCATCTGTCGTTTCAGTTTGGGAGAAGTGTGAAACCAGCTCATGAAAATTAATGTGGCACGGTCGGCTGCAGTTCAAAATGGGCCCATTGTGCTTTATTTATATTTACAGGCCCTGTTTCAGATTGGGGTTAGGCCTTCATATGAGTGTGTGCAAAGTGCAGTGCTAAATCCTCTGGGCGTGTATGTGGGCGCTTGACTGTCGGCGAAGGTTTGTGACCCTGCGTTTTCAACCAACCGTGTAAATCTGAGTGGATGTGTGTGTGTGTGTGTGTGTGTGTATTGCGGTTGGTAATGGTTGTAAATATTTCTGCCGGACATAAACACGTTGGGCTCCATTTGAAAGTGTGCAGAGTCTGTTTCCGTGTATCAGTACACATGTGTAAGGCTATAAATAATGAATGAAAAGACACGCACACACGAAGAAGGTGTGTGTGTGTGTGCAGCAGTGGGATGCTGTAGCAACGAAGAAATGGAGACAGTAGAATGAGAAAAGTACCGAAGGAAGAATGGAGGAAAGAGAGGAAATGGTAAAACGTGTGCATTGCTGTGTTGGTGATGGCCTGAGCAGGATGGCGAGAGTGGACTCTCCTCCCAAAGGAGTTTAGGGCGTGTAAAAACAGAGGGAGGCTAATGGACTGGAGGGAGAAAGAAGAGAGGGGAGGTGAAGTGAGGAAAAACAGAGGAGAGGAGAAGCGGAGTGTGTCCAGTGGTGTTTCATGGCCTGGAGTTAAGTTGTGTGTTATTGTAAGGACGGTGTGTGGGTACGGCGGTCGCCCATTTACGACGAGAGCGGGGTTAGGGGTCTCCCCATAATGGTTAGGGGGAGTGTGTCTGAGCATGAGCAGAAGGAGAAGGGAGGGGTGGAGTGACAGGGGGAGGACAGAGAGACAGAAAGAGAGAGAGAGAGAGTTATAGAAGGGGCCAAGGACAGAGATACAGGAGAGCAATGGCTTTAACAGAAGTACAGAGGGGTGTGATGAGGGAGAGGAAGACCATGGGGGGGGCAGGATGGGTCAGGACCTGTGGTTCAGATGAAAACACTCAAACCACTCCATGTACACACACAAAGACACACTCCAGGATTCAGTCAAGTTCAGCTACTTTACCTCACTTTGGATTCTGGACACCGATGGTGGACATTTATTGATATTCATTATATTATGTAGGACAAATGACCTGAAAACCTGGATGGACGCCCATTAGATCACAAGGCTGAACAAGCCAAGACAAATAGAAACAGACTCTGATGGACATGTAGTATACACTCCAAGTATATACACATACAGACTCAATTAATGATCATAATAATTACCACTTTATATAATCAATTTTCAAAATAGTCCACAGTGAAAGTGCTAAATGGGATTCAAAATGAGGCAGGGTGTATATATGAGTGGATTTAACAGTGCCTGTCGAGGCGTCATGCTCTGACTCTGTTTACATGCCGGAATAAATCCATTTATAATCACATAATCTCAGCCTCTTACTCAGAGTAAACAAAGTTTGATGATGTACACATAAGAGCATAATGTAAAGACTTAACAGGCATGTAAACATATCGACTGAGACGGCACGGCTGCAGCTTACTTATTTTTCACTTATTTCATACCACATTGAAATGAAACATATGAATCAATTTTAGGTTCTAAATTGCACCTACTGATTGTCTATCAAACTGTAAATTTGTCTGATTGTTTTCATTGAAGATATGAAGAAATGGACAAAAATATTGAATGGGCCGAATCTTACAATCATCAGAAATCGTATGAAATGAAAAATAAACTCCAAATGAGCACTGAAATTGATGTTTGAACTGCCGTGTCACACCCGTCCACCACAATAGATTTTGGTTAAACAAACAAACCAACAGATGCAAATGAAATCACAATCTGCTCCATAGAGCTCACTCAAACACTTTTTGCAGCTATGGTACATTTTACACTTAAATATGGCATAAACTACTAAGCATAGCAAATTTAACGCTCCGTGTCATTAGATGCAGTCTTGTCAACCAGCCGGTTATCAAAGGACACAGGTTTAAGACTAATGACACATGGGGGAAAAGATTTCTTATGGAACAAACTGACAGGATGAAAGAGTGAAGGAAAGATAGCAGAGAGCAGGTGGAAGAAAAGCGAACACAGCTGGTGAAGGAGAGAGAGAGAGGGAGAGAGAGAGAGAGGGAGAGAGAGGTGTTTTTGTGCAGGACCAGTGAAAGCTAGTGAAAGGTGTGTTTCACAAGCAGGGAACGGAGAAAAGGTCTGTGTGTGTGTTATACAGGACCCTACAAAGGAGGAAGGACATCCTGCGAACTGAAGGCTTTGTTATATGTGGACACACACACGCGGGCCTGATCACACATACCATTCTTCTGTGAACTGCAAACCCCCAGACAAGACTAATGACTTTTAAGCAGGAACAGATTATGCAAGAAGGGGGGAACCTTTCACCACAGCTGTGTTTCAACAGGGAAGGCCCAGGTGACACGACGTTGTTCTCCTCCTCCTCCTCCTCTTCCATGCAAGTCCATGCATGCACAGCTGGTCATATCAATAACTCATTCATCCAAAGGCCAGCCGGTCATTCCTCGAGAATGACCGCAGTGTTACGCAGACAAAACAACTGAGCACTGCCCCCTACGGACCTTCATCAATACACACCACCCGGCAGCACTAAGTACTCAGTGAGAGCTCACACACAAATCTGTGACATATGACAGTTGTGTAAAGTGTAAATAAGTGGTCGTGTTCACTTCTGTACATGTTTGTCCTCAGCGATTAACATTCTCCAGATAATCTTGTGACCCAGGCTGTGTGTCAGTGCTTTGCAGGGCACCACCCAGCCCCCAGCCTTGACCCGGGGGGAAGTCAGGAGTTTCTAGGAGGAAACAAGACTCATCCATCAATAACAGACAACCACACACACACACACACACACTGACCGGAGGAGGCCACCAACTAATGGTTCGACACAGCGTTATTGTTCAGGGAAAAAGTAGTCTGTTAAAGAGAAAGGAAAGGGGAAGAAAAGATGAAAGCTAAAGAAAAATGGGGAGAGAGAAGTAAAACAATGTGAACCACAAAATAACTGAAGAAAACCAAAACCTTCAAAACTCAACTAACTATAATGACAACAAGAAATAAAAAGTGGTCCCTGCTCCACTTTACACGTAACAGCCCTACGAGCCTGCATATTTCTACAAACCACAAGGCGCTCTCATGCACGCTGATTCAAACAGGGCTGTGAGAAAGAGACGCAAAGGCAGAAGAAGGAGAAGAAGAAGACATTTCTGTTCTTGCTTCTTTTCTGATGCTTCTATTTCACCTCATATTTTTGGTGGCCATCATTCCGGTGAAAACGCAGCACAGCAGACTTACAGTAATAAACATTGAAAACATTAAAGCTCAGCCATACGAAACATTCATCTTGCGGCTGGAATGATAAGTCAATACTATCCCTGACCTCCACTCACTCCTGAAATACAGCCGACTCTATTTTCATTTCAAACCATTTTTATTTTGTTTGAGTTCATTTTTACTTTCGGTTCCATTTTTGTGTTACACTTACTACTTTACGCAAAAGGAAACCTTGGAATTTTACGTTGTTTTTTTTTTTTTAGCATTTTAGCTTTATTATGATAGGTTCAGTAGAGAGATAGACAGGCAGGACAGGGCAGAGAGGGGACGACCTGGAGCAAAGGCCACAGGTGGGAATCGAACCTGTGCAGCTGCGGTATGAGACACCTGGGGCCTCACACATATGTTTACTTTTATTAGCAAAATGCTTTTGTTGTCATTTTAGTTTCCCATCTTGTTAACAATAATATCCAAAGTAAGTGTAGGAGTGAAAAGAAAGAAGAAAGAAAGAAAGAAAGAAAGAAAGAAAGAAAGAAAGAAAGAAAGAAAGAAAGGCCTGATTTTAACAAGTACCTGGTATGTGCAGTAAAAGGGGTACCTCTGCTTGTTAAAGTACTTCTGTGAGGAATATTAAAGTACAGCGGCGCGTAAACAAGTCTGTGTGCTTCTGTCGCACAGCTGCACACATCTGGGCCTCTTTGTCACTTCATAAGAACAGAAACCTGGTTTGAAGGCGGTCATTAGCCACCGCCTGCGTGCTGATGGCAGTAATCGTACGTTTCCTGCTTAATGCCACGGCGTGATGGGATCATCGGATTTTCACCACGGCACCCTGAAGCTACGTTAGCTCGTCTAGTCAGTTATGTAAACGTCTCCGCTTTCAGGTGCAGGGGAAGATCAATGACATATTTGGTGAGCTACTACAAAAGTATTACGTGTGCGTTCTGGCAGCGGTGCGGTCATTCATAGCCGTGTTATGTCTACATTGTGGTAGTAGTTACGATATGTTTTTTTTTGTCTTTTATTAGGTCATGCGGTGATCTGCTACCTACTCCCATCTCGCAGCTCTGATCCCTCTCGCTGGATGCTACAGAGCCACACAGTGTTAGTCAGTGAGTCTAGGTAAATATTTACTCTCAGAAGGAGGACAGAACCAGAGGATGAGAAGACAGGAAACTCTGGGAGAAGCATCAGAATGTTGGATGAGGGACTTTGAGAGGATAACTTAAAGAGGACACTGTCTCTTGCTGGGAAATGTCTGGTGTCTTCTTTTTTTCTCAGGAGATTTTCTTCTCAAATTCCACTTTTTCCTCCCCTCTCCCTCTAACAGAATAACTTCGACTCTTGTTGCACTCTCCTTGATCTCTCTCTCTCTCTCACATACACACACACACGCACATTCTCTAACTCTCACGCACTTTTCCACGAATCCTCTCTTCCTCTGGCACAACCGTCCTCTTATCTTGTCCCTCCATTGCACTCTTTTTATCTGTTGATCAATCCGCCGCTAATCCTAAACATCCCTCCCTTTACTCCT
>OMNV01010157.1:21907-32127 GCA_900303265.1 Brotula barbata | reverse complement strand
CCCGAGGGGCTGAGAGCAGGGGCTAAA
Source organism: Brotula barbata (assembly GCA_900303265.1). NCBI lineage: Eukaryota > Metazoa > Chordata > Actinopteri > Ophidiiformes > Ophidiidae > Brotula > Brotula barbata. The sequence goes on along the minus strand of OMNV01010157.1, from coordinate 32,100 downwards.
ACCAAGGACTCTACAGGAAACACGTAGACACACACACACGCACGCACACACACCAGGACACTGATACACAATAGTGGCTGAAAGGAGGACAAAGCCCGAGGGTCTCAGTAGGAAATCCATCCTTGGAAAGATGGATTTCAAAGTGGAGGTAGCTCTCTCTCTCTCCATCTCTCTCTCTCTCTCTCTCTCTCTCTACGTCTTGCTCTCTCTTTCTCAATCCCTCCCTTATCTCCTCCTCTTTCTTTATCCTTCTCTCAACACTGCAGGGTGAAAAAATGACCTGCTGCAATCAGAAGGAAATGTCATCTACACACTCTCTCTCTCTCGCACACACACGCGCACCCACACTCTCAGAGGAAACAGATACTCACATGTTCTTTCTCCGACCTCTCTGCCTATGGGGCACGGTTGAATTCAGTCCTGGAGCAGTTTTGCGAAAGAGGGAAGTTACTTGAGTATTTTTATTTTGTGCTCTGTTCTTCGCCTCCTTTGAGTTTCAAAGAGAAATACTTTATGATTTTTACTCTGCCGAACATGTCCGATGGTGTTGCAGTCTGGCAGAGAGAAATTTTAGTGGACACTTGTTTACTTTTTAGTAGAATTTTAAATGTTACATCCTTAAAGTTACTTCTTTTTATTAAATCATAAATAAACCACTAAAGTACACAAGTGCTGCTTCTGACACTGCAGTTCAGCAGTATAAGTAGTAGTTTATAGGTTTAGAGAACTATAGGTAGTTGTATAGGTATTGGTATTGTGTACTAGGAAAATTTAAGACCTTATTTAAGTACAGAGGTACTGCAGTATTTGCTTAAAGCAGAATCATATGATTGTATCTTGTATTGTTTATTCACCATCATGAAAGGGTTCTTTACAGTGCTCAGCTCTGATTGGTTACTTGTTTCATTTGGATGGTCAATGATCGTCTGATATTGGATTACAGATGTTGATATGGACCACCAGTTAACAGCTACATCTGCAGAGACAACCAGCATCCTCTTAGGGTGAATTTGTCTGAATATCGCTGCGATGGAGGAGCAGATTTGTCAAAAAATAATAAGTAAATTCCGAACCAATACAGGCGAGACTCTTTCCACAGTGTTAGACAACATTCCAGCTGGATACCAAGGTTTGTTTTCAACAATTTACATCTTATCTTCCAGGGTTATGTTTGACACCGGGCCTACAGTCACAGACAGCCAGGGGAGGTGGTTCGATGCTGGGACAGTGAAGGACCTGCAGTGGGTCTTAGTGCTGGTTCACACCAGGAATGAAGGACGTTGCTACAAAAACTCGCTGTGAGTGCATGCCTGGGGAAAGACTTGATTAACTGACACAAAAGTCACACGGACACTCAACAAGTGTGTGTGACAAGGGACTTGCGCAACCAGAGCTTGGACCAATGCAGGAAATGTATGGTAACCATCATACACACTCCTGGTCTGACTGAAGGTGGAATTAGCAGTCTTTCTGTTCTGAAGCCATGTTTGTCTAGACTTATTTTCCTCTCATTATTTCCTGTTTCATTTTCGCTTCACTTCCTGCCCTCATGCGATGCTGGCTCCTGGGAGTACCTGCCCAGCCCTAATGTGATTCACCTGTGTCTGATTACTTCCCCAGTGTGTTTAGTCCCTGTCTTTCTCCCCCTCTGTGCCAGTTTGTCTCATTACCTTTGTCTGAGTAGCATTCCAGCATCTTTTCTTTCTGTCTTTCCGTGTGTACGACCATCCTTCCTGTTACATCCCGGTCTCCTGATCAGGACGTTTCCCTTGTCCTCTGTTAGTATTTCCTGTTTTATTTTGGTATACTCACATTTGTCCCTCGTTTCAGACCCTTCACTTCCTGCCCCAGTGTGTTTCCCGCCTGTGTGATTACCTGCCCAGGCCTGATTACTTTCACCTGTCCCTCATTACCCCTCCTCCCTTTGTGCTGCCCTTTGTTTGTTGCCAGTTCGTCTTGACTTCCATAAAAGTTACAGCTTTTTCCCTGTAGTTTCCTCGTGTTTTTGTACCTTTCTCTGTATACGTCTCTCTGCCTCAGCTCCTTGGACATCCTTTGTTTGGAGTAAAGACCTTTCAACTAATCGGACCTGTGTCTCGAGCTCTGCTTCTGAGTCCAGCGTGACGCTTTCTTTTTTTGATACCCAGGTTTTGCCTCACGTTTTTAATACTTCTTCCTGATTTTGAACTGATTACTTCCGTCACAAACCTTGAACTCCCTTTATGTGAAGGTTGACACTTTGTGTGTAGGTCTGGACATTGTCCTGGATGGAAGCCTCATAAAAGACAAGATTTCCGAAAGACAAAAACCTGGGGGATAGGCACCAGGACTCACAAGTTTGGAGAAAAAAGTGTAAACTCTGTACACAGAAGTTAGCAATGATGATAACGGCTGAGCTGTAGTTTAACCCAAACCTAATTGATCTAATCACTCTACTACATTACAAAGACTGTGTTTACCTCTGGTACGAATGAGCAGTTATGCAAAGTCAAGTGCATTCAGAATAAGTAGTTTTTTAAAGACAGTGAGACTGTGAGCTTCTTTGATGGCTGCGGGGAGTTTTCCACAGAAAAGGAATGCTATTTTGTGAGGGATTTTGTCTTGGCTTCTGGGATAAGAAGGAGGCCTGCCAGCAGAGATTGTAGGGCACGCAAAGGAACATTATGGAGTTATGAGGTTAGTTAAGCATAAAGGAGGTTAAAAAGGTTTTTGGTGAGTATTGGACCTGCCGTAAGTATTGGAGCTCCAGTTTTTTTTTAAGAGCAGTGGAACCTAAGCCGGATCAAAGTAAATTACAGTAGTCAAACTGTGACCTCACGAATACATAAATTAAAGTTTCGGCATCGTCCAGGCCAAGGAATTGTTCATGGTGGCTATACTGTGGAGGTGAAAGTATCCAACCCTGATAACCAGTTGTAGAACATCTGATGGGACAGTTGTGTGTGTTCTCTGGAGACATCTTTGCCTCTTAGGGTCCAGGATTAGCGCTTTGGTTTTGTCCACATTCAGAGGCAGGAAGCTCTTTTCATCCAGCCATTAACAGCTTGGAGACAGGACACAAGCTTGGAGAGCCTCAAGTGATCATTAGAGATTATGGAGAGGTAAACAAGTATTGCTTCATATGAATGGAAATCTATTCCAAAACTGTGGATTATGAGGAGGAGGAAGTATGTAAATTGAAAAGAGTATAGGGCCAAATACAGAACCCTGTGGAACACCAAACCTTACCTTAGATGGATGGACGGTAGGTAGGTAGGTAGATAGACAGACAGAAAGACAGACAGACAGACAGGCAGACAGACAGACAGATAGATAGATAGATAGATAGATTGATGGATTCTATCTATTCAACAGCTAGATTCAACAGCGACGATGTGTCATCACTGATTCTGAGGTCATTTTGAAGGTGATTGAGTAATATGTATATGACGATCAACAGTGTCAAATGCTGCGCAGTCAAGGAGGATTAGAGGCGGTAGAGAAGGTAGCGCCGAGTCGGCAGGTCGTTTGTTACTTTTGTCAGTGCTGTGGAAAGCCCTTAAACCAGAATGAAAACGCTCAAAATGACAGTTCGGGGCTGAATAATGTATCAGCTGATAAGTATTCAAGGATCTTCAAGAAGAAAGGCAGATGAGAGTTTCTTCTACAATTGTTCGGAAGTAGATGAGCACCAAGAGTTGGGCTGAGGTCTTCAAAGAGTTTAGCTGGCAAGGGATCTAGTAAACACTCAAACAAACTGGTAAACATATCTAAGAAAACTGTGTCAAAAGGCCTGAGGTGGCAAGGTAGAGACTAAACTGTAACAATGACAGCCAAAGCCACCGCTGCCTTTGGTGCTGAGTTTTCAATTTCCTCTTTTATTCTGTCCACCTTATTGGAAAAGAGCTCTATAAAATCACCTTTTGAAAATTGGGAAGCAATAGTGGCTGTTGGTTTATTTGATAAATGTGCAACTGTGTCAAACAGGAATTTGGGTTTATTCTTATTGGCATTAATTAGCACTGAGAAATAGATTCTTCTAACAAAGGACAGAGCCTGCTTGTATTTTAGTAGACAATCAGACCTGGCAAGAGAGAAAAGCATGAGCTTTTCTTTCATCCAAGCTTCCTGCAACTCTGCTTAAGTGAATGGGTCTCACTTCTCAACACATGGGGCAATTTTTCAGGCCAACAAGATCTTGGTTTTAAAGGACCAATGGACTCCAAAGTATTATGTTAACTGTTATCCAGACTGTTATCCAGAGAGCTATTACAGAGATCTAGAATATTCTGGAGTAATATCTAAGCACACTGACCTACAGTATCAGAATTCATCATATGGCTAGAACAGTTATTAGTTTGAGTTATTTAGTTTGAAAGACAATAAAGGAGAGATCAGTAACACACGGGTGAAGAGGACCAGCAAGTACCGCAAATGGTTTGGCAGTGGAAAAGTTACGGGTCTCGGAGGTGTGCTGCGACCCCTCGGGATCATATAAAACCCTTCAGCGGGCAAGCTAATGCTACAGTCTTAGCTTGCCTGCTAGCTAAGCCTGGGGAATCCGCCACGGCCGACAACTAGATTAACCTCGCTCCGCTGTCTTTCCTCAAGCAGACGGAGTCGGCTCTCTCACTAAACAAACTTGGAGTAACAAGACCATGAATGGGAGCAGGAGGGCAGAGTCATACGGGTCGGAGCTAGGTTAGGAGTTTAGTTGATGGAGCTAATAGCTCGTCGGCTACATTAGCGAAACAGTTGTCAGGAAGCTACCAGCTGCTCAAAAGTAGCCTGGTGAAGCAGTCCCTTAAACCAAAACGAACCCAAAAACACGACTAGCATGTGTCTGCATTCATACAGGAAGTGGAGACCTTGTATGTGTGACATCACCTCACTGCGATAATTTGCCAACCTGCTGTTGTTACCCTCTACTTCTGTTTGCAGCAAGAGGAAAAAATGCAAAACGAACGAGTGTCACTTTCCTGATAAGGGGTTTGTCTAACAAAGACTTCCCTCTTCTCTCTGAACTGAAACACAGATTGTGTCCTGCAGGTTTGATCAGTCTTGTACATTCATTTTTACACAGTTTCGCTCTGTGAAAACTCCTAATTTCCCGCGTTGTGACTTTGACAGAGAAACGTGCCGCAAGTGAAAAAGAACATCTCACTTTGGATTCTTTCCTTTATCTGTGTGTTTCTGTCAGAGTCATATGGGAAAGCACAGACTGACCACTGGCTGACCTAAATCCTAATTATAAGAGAATCCTAATTATAGCCTTTAAAAATAACACTGGTGCCTCTGTAATTGCCAATTAACTCGGGGTCACTGCTGTTATCTCTCAATCGCAGCAGCAGCAGCAGCAGCAGCAGCAGCCATGCTTTGCCTCTGACTCTTCCACGAGGAAAAGAGGGAGGTTTGCTTCTCCTCTTCCTTATTCCTGTCATGTGTGCAGACCAAAACAGGAGCAGGCTTTAATTTGCTGCAGTTCTGTTGAAAAGCTGTGCAATAACGAGCAACATGACAATAACTAAATGGTTATCGTTTTGTGTCAGCACTACAGAATTCTCCTGTTTTGCCCGGGCTGGTCTGTATTCTGCTCAACTGCCACTAAATCACCTTAGCCCTCTCCACCGAACACACACACACACACACACACACACACACACATACACAATAAGCCACTAAATCACACAGAGCAAATGTGACAGGATAGCTAATCTAACTGTAAACACATTTGCAGTTAATCCTGCAACAGAAAAGGCCCTTAGAAAATACATAATAGTTACGAGAAGACAAACAAATTCATCTCCAGAGAGACGAAGAGTTCGAGGTGAGAGGGTGGCGGCTCGGTCCAATCCAAGCGTGCTTCCAACCACCAAAAAAAGCTGCATATTTCGGAGCGTGCATCTTCATCGACATCCGGTCATCCAGTCGTTTGAGGAGACGAAGACTCTGTGCATATCAAGATACAACAAACAGGTGTGTACACTGCTCTGAACATATAAAGTACAACAAACCGTCAACATTACCCCATCCCCGTACGGACGACGGTCAGATCCTTTATCGACATCTTGGCAATTTTCCACAAAAGTTGTAGCCTATGCACAACTTTCACGGATTCAACCGACGATGCTGGTGAAATTTCCACAAAGTTTCAAGTTTCGCACCTTCATGTAGATGTCAAAGATACAGCTTAACTGAAATCATGACGTGATTGTGCCTCAACGCAACTTAGTTTTCTTTGTTTTCCTGTGTATGTAATTTGGCCCTATTCTGTGGACTACTTACACAAAGAGATGCCAGGTAAGATGAAGAGAAAGCCAAAGAAGCCTTGTGAAAGGTAAAGAACGACAGAGTTATTACGACGCATATTAAAAGTCACATTTCACAACTTCGTCTGGAACGGGGGCACGTCCTTCAAGAGGCGGTCAGACGAGAAATGATTGCTATTGCACATCTGCGAAGGCAATGATGTGGCAAACCTGTGGGCAAGACATTGCTGCGATGTTTCCATCAGTCCGGCCCTTTATCCTCATAAACACTGGCATGTTAACTGCTAATTAAGGAGACTTTAAGACAGGCCGCTAGTTAAAGTTTTGTTTTATTTGTTTTGCTTTTTTAATGATGAGCCTTCTCACATTAGTAATCCTTTAATAATTTGGTATACCATTGTATAAAAGACATAAAATCCTAAAATCCATTCTATTAACCCAACAGTCTAAAGCTTTGGCATTTTCATTTCCCTTAAATAATTTTATATGGTTTTCTCCCGTGTGCATCCTGATATATTTGGTATCTTTCAGGACATTATAACCCACGTGAATTTCTATTAATGCTCAGCATGTCTACCGCGCTACACTTATTCAGAACCGTTTCAATCTATCTCTACGACCTCGGGAAACGGCAACACCTCTAAACCACCACATTTGGAGAGAATGGATCATAAAAACCAGCGTGTGTGTGTGTGTGTGTGTGTGTGTGTGTATGTGTGTGGGTGGGTGTGGGTGTGGTATTCCATTAATTGAAAGAGAGCAGGTAATTGCGTGGACAATAAAACAGAGAGAAAATAACGAGTCAAGTCCAAGCTCGGATGTGAGGGCGAAAATCTCTTAAGGATTTAAAGTAATAAGAGACATGGTGAGTCTTTTCCTTTAAAGTGGACTGTTTAGTATTTGTGAGGAGTCCTTTAAAGATGGTGGGAGGATGGGAGGAAGGCACACGGGGAAAAGCCAGCATCAGGACCAGCGGTTTGCAGGGTCTTAGCACGGAGAGGTAATGAGTAAATAAGTCTGCCTATGTTCATTTTTCTCTGCTTGTTTGTTTATAAGTACATAAATGCGCGGCCTTTCCCTTTGATCAGTGTCATTTGGCAGAGAGAGGAAAGGTTAAAAGGATCAGTGGTTTTATAGCTCTGCTTTCCATTACATAAGCTGTATTTATTATTGTACTGTCATATCGGAGCTGGACTGATAAGGTTTATAAACCCTATATTATACAAACAATGTCAAAGTCATATTTCTGCCGGCCGAAACGGCTCCTGTGAGCCAATGACCTTCAGTTCAGAGCAGGATACATCCAAACAGAGGTCACTCATGTTCCGTCGGTTTATTTATTTAACCAGTGCGTAAAGAGCGTAAATAACGATCGCGTCGGCACACAGGGTCAGACTTTTGTCCACTCGCTCGTCCTCGGATTCCAAGTCGAAGCCGCTTAGACAGTGATGTCTTCAATCTGATTAGTTTGATGGCACAGATTGTAATGATCACACAAACTCACACGCACACGCACATCGACTCTTCCCTCATTATTTCAAGTCATTTAATGCTACTTTTTAACATTTAAATGTGACCTTTTCATTATATAGTTGGCTCATGTAACCGGTTGGATGTTTGGTTGTCTTTTCAGAATAAGATATGAATAATGTGTTTATTCTGTGCAAAATCTATATTTTTGCTTTTGTATTTGATATTGTAATCTATAAAATAAGACATAAAGCACGTGTGTATGAATGTAGTCCACACAAAGCTCAATCAGTTCGCATGAAACCATCACACGTCACACTGCAAGGACAACAATCCAAGAGATAATTGAATTTACTCTTAAATATACTTAATGAATCCCCATGTGTGCAGAATTAGTTGGTTTATTCTTTCTTCCAAGATATTTGGTTTCAATCTCACTTTGTACGGAATTCAATCAGTTATTTTTGAGATGGAGATGGACGAAAAACAAACATTTGTTATTATAGGAAACAGAGCCGTTATAAGAATCAGAGCAAATTCTCAGGAAATGTCTACAAATTGGTGTCAGAATGAGAAAATCAACATTTAAACACGTTTAAAGAAGATTCATCCACACCTCATTTGCATATGATTCATTTTTGATGTTGGAGTTCATTGTCGTATTTTATCGTAAGATAAGCGATCATGGTCCGACTTTCATTCGTCAAGTTTGATGCCTTAGCTGAAGCTTATCAGTCTTGACCTGAATTTGCCGTAGTTAGATTTTAATTTGACATACCGTGCTGTCACTGCTGCAATTCTGCTGCTTTTCATGAAAATTGTTTTCCCGTCTCTCTGATTTCAGTCGATATCACAAAAATGTCCGTTTCGGATCGTTTTGTGCTCCTGGTAGAACAATTTTCACATCAAACCCCAACTTTTTACAGCTCCCGAAAACAAAACAAAAACGAACAAACTTTTACGGCCACGCCAAATAATTTTCTACGTTTCCCTTTTGTTCCCCCGTTGATATTCAATGATATCGTTTCTAATTGATTTAAACTCTGAGTCTGTCTGTTTGGGAGTTGTTGCTGTCAGGGTTGTCTCACTGTTTTAGTTTGAAGGACTGAAACGGAATACCTTTGAGACACACACACACACACACAAATACACACACACGCATCAGGACCTACTGTGTTTTCTCTCCCATCTCTGAATTGGGTGGTTTTTCTTCTGTGATTGATGCTGCCCTCCCTTAAGGGATGACAATTCTGTTGGACACGGCCTTCAGTCATGCCTGCAGTAATAAAGGCTGATGGACTCCAGTAATTAGACAACACCGATACTTCAGTCTTCCACGTGGACAGTAGTGGAAATGTCCTCAAAGCATCCACTCGCTAAAAGCACTCGGAGAACTGTGAGGACGAAAATCCGAAAATGAATATTGTGACGTGTTTTTTAAACGGATTTTATTGCCCATTTAGACAAAGTTACCGTTTGTTTTCTGACCAAATGGATTTTAGAAATATTCCAGGGTGTTCTATGTTAATTTCTGTGTCATTATTTTTTTTTTCATCAAAATTAAATGAAGCTGAGAAAGAACAAAAAAAGTTTGGTTTCCTTTTATTGTCCAGCCTTGAAATATACCAAACGGCGTCCGCTGTCACCGTGGAAATCATTCACCACACAGAGGGAGAGTTTGATTCGCGATCACCAGTGATCAGAATTTTTAGCGGATCGGGTATTGTTAGGGTGTTGTTAGGGACGGCTTACCGATAGAAGGGTTGCTGGTTTGATTCCTTTTTACCATACTTTACTATAGAGTATTGGGAAGTTCTAGTTCCATCCAGTGGATCAACCCTCCAGTCCACTAGGTGGCGGTAATGCGCCAATCAGGCGGTTTACCGATCTCAAAGGTGTGCAGACAGTAACGTGCCGTCCATTATCCAGGTAACACATACTGATACGGATCACACACATACACGTGATAAAACACATACGGCCCGAACAGCCCGGACAAACCGCGACGCCGATGAACAGCAGATAGCGGCGCCTGGCCTCGTTTAGCCATGCAAATTTCCGCACATCCAACGGACCGCGACACAAGCCCGGGACTAATGGAGACGTGTTCAAAGCGCCGTCCGTATTTGTTCGTACATTTAATTTGCTATTCCTGTCCTGATTTATTAATTGCTGTAGCGTGAGTGCGTGCCGCCTTTGTTATTGTTGTTGTCCTTTGGCTGTTTGTCTGGACCAATTACAGTTGATCCTCCGGGGAGCAGGCTGGACTCGTCAGATGCCTGCTTATAATCTATTGATTCCTTTCATCTCTGGTTGCCGTTGCGTGCGTGCGTGTGTGTGTGTGTGTGTGTGTGTGTGTGAGAGAAGAGAGAGAGAGAGAGAGAGAGAGAGGGATATAGGTGAGCAACACAAATGAATTTCACAATCTAGTGGAAACGATGAGAAAAGGTCCTGGGCTGTCAAGGTGCATATAAA
>OMNV01010157.1:0-12588 GCA_900303265.1 Brotula barbata | reverse complement strand
TCGAGCCATTAGAAGAGCCCTATGCCGTCTTTAGCATATCGGTCATTTGTTTATCTGTTTGTTTGTTTGTTTTTTATTTTACAGCTCTCAATTTACTGCATATTTTCTGTACAGTTCAGTTTTAGCTGCTCTCAACTACTCCACAGGTGAAGGCAGCCATACCAACTCATCACCAAATGACAAAAAAATACAGTTAATGACCAGCCGGTGAAGAAATAAAGGAAATAAAAAAGATTAGGATTTTACAAAAATGTCCATCTAATCAGTTTTTACCATTTTGTTAGCCATAAGTTGATAATGTGATAATCTAACAATCAGTGGCAAGAAATTGTATTTGTCATAAAGAACAGAAATAACATTAACACGGAACAGTGTTTTATTATTATTATCATTACTTTGTCTTACAATTAGAAGAATCTTACATGGATCTAATATGTTGATTGGTTTTAGGTTGCTTAAGAATTTCTTTCCTATTTTTCACCATTTTTTTACCTCCTCATATGTGAATTTTTTCCAGACCTCCAGCATGTAACTGCAATAAAAATCAGTTTGTCTGTTCTCATACCTCCACTGTCACCCCAACCCAGCTTCAGACAGAAAGGCTTCCAGGGAAGAGTTTCCAGGAAAATGATTGAAATCATCGTCTTTATGGCATCCAGTCACTCATCCATCCATCCATCCGTTCGTCAATTCTCCGGCCAGTATTTTGCACACCGTCCTAAAATGGCCCTAGAATACAAGGAGCACTCACTTTAAGAAGGGGTGGGATTCAACCACAGGTTTGCCTTTCTTGATTTCTTCGTATGCCTTCTGGTGCACAAAAATCTAAAAAAGACAATAGACAAATATTGATAAATGAGGCCCACTGTAAGATTTGGGGGGGTTTTGGAAACACCAACGACTGTGCATGAATTTCCTCAACAAGCGAGCCTCTTAAACTTGTGTACGTGTAGGTGGAGAATGGCTGAATCCATGCATACCCATCATCCATGTATACGACGTCCCACTGGCATTTTTGCCTGTAAAAACAAGAAGGACACAAAGTCTTGAGTCAATAGAAATAATCAAGATAAGGACCCAGATGTTGCAGACTCAAATATTCTATCTGCCAGGATGGGCTCACATTAATTGAATTGCTTTAGAGTAACAAGCAGAGTTATAAACGTGCAGCAACCCGTGAGGCACAGCTGAGCCGCCCCTGATTCATCAGTGTTGAATCCGCTTTAATGTTTCTCCACTGTCTACAGAGCTAAATCCAGAGAAATCCGATCTTTAAAAGTCTTTTTTTCTTCAGACTGGTATATTGGAGAAGAAGACGAAGACAGATGTGTGCGCTCTAATGACCGTCCTTCTAGGTCTTCTCCTTGTTATTTGTCAGACTTGTTTGGCAAGACATCACCCTACCTAAAAGGTGGAACTTACAGACTTTGAACTGGAAAATTACCTCAGACTTCCCCGTGTGATTGCTGGCTATCAACCCTCCCCCCCAATATAAAAAAAAAAAAGAAAAAAAGAAAACCTCAGCTCAGTTCAGCTCAGCTCTCGGTCTGAGCAGAGTGTTTTGGTCTTATTGGCTCCTTGGTGCCTTACTTCTTCATTTCCTCCACCAATTTCTCTCAGTTTGTTGCTTTTGACTTTCTCTTTTCAACCTTATGTACTAACACTTCACACTCTGTGGCCAGTGATACTGCTGGTGATCTTTGTTCTTCCAACTTGTGTCATTTCCTGTCAGTCAGGGTGATTACAACAGGACACCAAACTGAGGTGTCTGTTGTCTTTAATAATCTCTCCTCTCTCATCTCTTTAAATATCCTGCCATCATTAACGTAAACAGATATAACGGCACAGAGTTTCACTTTCACCTCTTTCCGTGGGAGTTGGGGAAAAATAACAACCTTGAGAGAGAAATGTAGCTTCTCCTACTTTTTACACCTTGGGAGTTCCACCTCCTTCCCCCTCCTTTGTCCTGTGAAGCAAACTGCAGTCTTCAGGCCTCCCTGGGTGGCCATCAAGTGTGAGGGACTCACGCCGTGCCGGAAGACTACACTGCATCCCCCTGCTGACTTTTCATTCAAGGACACTACAAATTGTTTCTATAGGGTGCACAAACAATCCAAAGGTGCTCCTGTCAATATGTTTAAACGCAGTGGAATCACATCTGCTTCTTACTTAGTACAATGTCATTCCACATGGAGACAACTTTATTCATCAAAATGTAGATCGTGAGTCGGATTCCATGTGTTAGTTGTTGTAGAGCACGGGCCGGCGTGGCTTAGGTGGTAGGGTGGTCGCCTAGTGATCCAAAGGTTGCCGGTTAGATCCCCCCGCCCGTCCATGTCGAAGGTCCCTGAGCAAGACCCTAACCCTGAATTGCTCCTGACTAGCAAGTGGGCCTTGCATGGTTACCTCAGCAGCGCTACCTGTACAGCGCTTTGGATAAGAGCGCTATAGAAATGCAGTCCATTTACCATATAGAGCACCTTCTGATTGGATGGGACTATAATGGAAGGAAGATGACATCATCTAAAAATCTATCTTAAAAGTGGGACCAATCAGATCCATCTGCTTTCTCAACATGTTTGTTTTTCATCAGCGTTTCCTCCTTTCACCATGATTAGATTACAGATTACAGCGGTTCTCATGATGCACAATTTTTACAAATTAAATATTTAATTTAATTTAATTTAATTTAATTTAATTTAATTTAATTTAATTTAATTTAATTTAATTTAATTTAATTTAATTTAATTTAATCATTTTTTTATGTCCCACTTGTTTGAAATATGATTTCTAATTTAAATCCGGTACACTCCTGTTATCAAGTAAATGTCCACGCAATGCACAAAGAAAGTTGCACTACTGTCGTAAATAATTAATAATTCAGTTGTTGTTCACTTGTGGTACTGATGTGGCTCCTCCATCCTCCTTTCTCTAAGCTCCCTGGGAGTTACTGAAAGCTGAGAGGAGGTGATAAGTGGGATAAGAGAGGAGAGGTAATCCAATGCAGGTAATAATGGATAATTGAGGTCTTGAAAGAGCGCAGGTATGTCTGCAAAGTTCTCACATTCAGGCAAACACAGGACATAATCTCAGCCATTAGATCCTTTTCTGTTATATGGTGAGATCCATTTCTCTCTCTTTCACCTCTGTTCCTCTAACATTTCCTCTTCTTTCCACTTCCTCAGATTGTTGTAGACGTTGCTTTTCTACACAAATACTCTGATTTACAGTCACTTCCCCTTCTCTTTGTCCCTGTCTTTGGCTTTCCATTCCATGTCTCTTACTCTTTTATTACTTTATCACATTAGTACTTCCCGTTATTACCTCGTTAGTTCTCCGGTCGTTTCTGAGATGTGATGTTTAGCCCCTGAAGGATGGGGGATTGGATACTTTTTATTGTTACCACTCATCGTGTCACATCTTTAGAAAGAAATCGAAACAGATGTGTTAGCACCATCTTTACTGAGCCTATTTCGGGTCTCGGCCACAACTGCGGGGAAAATATTGTCGCTTGCCGCATACGGAATAACACAAGAGACAGGGGCTCAGGGGCAGTTTATCAACTCAGATAGTACGGGGAACCGGGATACAACAACCGAACATCATCTCATACATATCTCTCCAACTAGCAACACATACACAAACACATGGAGCCCAGCGAGCCAGGCACAGACCCCCTCCGCTCCCCATCAATCACCAACACGCACATGAATGACACGTGACAGCGTTCGTTATTGGCAGATCGATGACAGAGGACAGACAGACTCAACCAAATCTACATGTCCAAACCCAGCAGGGCCCACAGAAGATCAATAAATTTCCAGTGCATGGTTTGATTCATTTGTTCAGATCATTGCGGTGATTCTTTCAGCTCAATTTGAAAAGTACCTGTATTTGGTACAATCCACGTTTTACCCGAAGTCTGTCACACAGTCTGGAAAATCACTCTCTTCTAGTCTTGGTCTCGACCCCTGAACGTCTTGGTCCTGCCTCCGTCTCGATACACTCTGGTCTCGGTCTTGACTTGGTCTCGGTTTAGGTGGTCTTGACTACAACGCTTTAATTAGCCCTTCTCCATATTTTGATGTGTATTTCGTACAATGGGCCGGATCAAAATGCCACGGATCAGATGTGCATCTGATCCAGGACCGCAAACTGAAGAGGCCCAGAGCTAATCTTTGTGTTCACACTGGTCAGAATAAAATCAGATCTGTGTCACATTTGGCCTGTAGAGTGAACGTAACCTCGAAGCTCGGAGGCATTGGTCCATAAGTGTATCACATATTGACTTTAATGATCGATTAAAGCGATTTAAACTTTGTTATGATGCCGTACAGTCTCTTTGATTTCTCCGTCATCAATTTTTATCCTTTTTGTTGTTCTGTCTGGACCAGAGCAACTAAACACCTGGTGTTATTTCATTCCCGTGAATCTGCATCTGTAGAGAGTGTCAGTCAAAACTCCATCAAACCAAAGCGTTGCAGTGATGCAGAATTCAGTGTTTGTGGTGGCAGGATGAGTAAATGTGCTCCTGATGGAATGAATTCTGATTTCTTTGTTTTGTTAGGACTTCTCCTCAGCCTGCCTGTTGGTGTGTAAGTGCCGCTCTCCTTCTGTGACCATGTAGAGCCTGCTGAGAGGCCGAGGCCCTTGAAAACAGACGAGGCCATTCAGGTACTTTCATCGTCTCCTCCACCGTGATTTGCCCGGTGCATATTCAGAGTCAATAAGCAGCCATACAATAGGTTTGACTGCGCTCCGTCACTTAAGATAATGAAGTGGAGTGTGTTTGTTGTGCCTTTTGAGACATCTCCTGTTTTCTCCATCCCTCACTTTTTTGGCCTAACCCTCCAGAGGTGCAATTAGTCTGGTGATCCATTGAACAATGCCCCCATTTCCCCTTCATTAGGAGACACTGAGGTTTTATTTGCTTTTTGCTCATCCGGTTGCCATGGAGACAAAAGCACCTATAGTATCTATATGGCCTCCAATCACCGGTAGCTACGCGGCTCACTGTGACACCCATCCCTTGCTTTGGTGCATGTTGTGTTGAAGCCGATACTCTTGTGTTTTTCCTCCCGTTCCATCTCCCCGCATCATCTTCATCTTTTTCTGGAGCACTTCTGCCCCCTACTGGGCAGAGTAGCTACCATTCTATAGTGAACTGGTTTTATGGTATTGAATCTTTATTTTTGTGCTTAACAGCACAATAAGCAGCTGTTATGCATGGCTTCCAGTATGCAACCTTGTCTTTAATAAGACTTCTGTCCCCCGTTGATGGAAGTGCAGCCGCAGCACGCGCTCCCACTGTCCTTTCCTGTGTCACACTCAGTCAGGACGCAACCATCTGTTCTGATTTCACATGCGAAGCGATTTCACAAGCCCGTTTTACTGCCGAAAACTCTCCTCGCCTTCTCATCCTGTCTTTATGAGGTGCATCAAGGACGACTGGCTACTAAACTCTGTTTGTGAACGTGCGCGTTAGCGAGTGAGCGCGAGAGAGCGAGGGAGAGACAGAGAGAGAAGACACAATCTATTTCCCTATAACAAAAGCTCCTCCTGTTAAATCACCCAGCTGAATACTCATAAACACTGTAATGCATCATTTGCAGAGGTGGGCAGAGACAGAGCACCATTACTCGGTTCCACATACCTGACTACATTTCTCAAATATTTGTTCTCCTCTAAGTAGCTGAAAGAAGCTACTGGCTGTGCTTATTCAAGTAAACACTGACATAAACTATTTTTCATTGAGTTGTTTTAGTGTTATCAAGCTTCTTTCCCATCAGGCTTTCTCTCCATCAGTCGCACGCAAACATTGGGTGGAATTTTCATCAGTGGGTGTTATTTTCTGTATCAGGACACCAGGTCTTGTATTATCACACTTATGTCACGGCCACTTACCA
The DNA here is from genome assembly GCA_900303265.1 of Brotula barbata. NCBI lineage: Eukaryota > Metazoa > Chordata > Actinopteri > Ophidiiformes > Ophidiidae > Brotula > Brotula barbata. The sequence continues at coordinate 6,682 of OMNV01010157.1, read as the reverse complement.
CAGCCAACGACACAAAACTGTGTCTGAACCCTCACCGGCGTCATCCCCTTTTTGAAAGGTTTGCTTTTAGAAAAGGTCTCTCTCACGATCGGGTCCATTCAAACCAGCTGGAGTGAAGTGTTGGCAAGAACAAAGCTGGAACGCTGTTGCATTGTTTACACCAAGGTAATTTCATTTCCACTTATGTTCCACGGTGATTAAAATTTCATTCAATATTTTTTTTTTTTTTGAGGATTTTTGAAAACTTTTTATTTTTTAGTTCCATCTAATATTTATTTATGAAAAGAGCATAAAACACAGCGCACAAAATCATTATGACTAATAGAAAAGCTTTTTGAATTAAAAAAAAAATACTGAAAAAAAGCAGCCTAGCCATGAAAATACATCTTACATGGGCAAACAATTGGTGAAATGATACTGCATGTCAATCATATTCCTCCACCTGTACTCACTGTGAACAGAAGCACTTGTTGTGAAGCGGATACGTGCGTGTATGTGTTTGTGTGTGTGTCTGTGTTTGTGATATCATGAAAAACGTCATATTCCAGCACCTTGGATTTAAATTGGACGTCGAGTTTGAAATTTGGGACTTCACGAATATGAATGTTGTGATTTCTCTGCTTTAATGAGATCCTATCGGAGCATTTTGATCTAAAGTAACCCAAATAACAGAAAACCAGACAGATCAGTTTTCACTTCCACAGATCTGAATTTTGCGTTTCGTCTCTGCCTCCGCATTAACCCTCTGTAATTAGTCTATAGGTCTCATCTGGAAGAATCTTTCTCTATGTTTCATGTTTTTAATTGGCATTTATTTTTGAATGCTACATTTTTTAACCTATGCTTCTCTCAATTTTCTCAAAATAAAAGCACACAGAGCTACGTTCAAATTTGAAACGTGCTTTAGAGAGAATATTATCATTATTGTTATTATGAGATAGATTTGGGCTATTTACATGTACTTTGTATAAAATGTCTTTCATAGTTGTTAGTTTATGAGTATTTCATCGTCCAATCATCCAGGGATGTGAACTGATATGACCTGAAGTGAAGGACGCCAATATAACAACAGGCTCACGTTGGAGCAGCTTTAGTGAAATCGTGGGCCAGCCAACTGGGAAAATTCAGCATGTCAGCGTCCCGGTGCTAATTACAATCAAGATGTGTGAAAAAAGTTTCATTATTTATTAATTATTATTTTGACTCCATCACCCACTTGGAGATATGATAATGTGTCAGGTAAACAGAGCGGCAAAATGAAGGACAAGGATCGACAGCACGAATGTGAACAACACCTACAACTTTCAAAAAGCCAGCAAAGTCTGCTGACGCTTCTACGTAGGATCATTTCATATTACAGCAAGGAGATGCAACAGGATGCTTTTGTTTGCACACAAAACAGACGTTATTATTGCTCGCAATTAACAAAATGCGGCATCCGTACCCCAGGCGGTGGATACTGATTTAAGGTGATGATTCTTGATGGATCGGATTGTTTGGAACAGCTCTCTGATATGTACGGTGGGAACAGATTTGCAGGGGATGAGAGATATCATTTGTTTATACGGATAAGACCTCTGGCAGTATTGAGATTATCATTGATGTCCAAACATTTCTCGTCTCCTGGCTTTTATTTGTGAATTTAAGATACAGCAGCGAGTGTCGTGAGCTTCCATCAATGTTTGCTATCTCATCCATCCATCTGTGGACAGGATTTGAATAGCTTCTCTTCATTCCCAGTGTGAACAAAATATGCGTTTTCGTTCAAAATTATATCAACAAATGTTGGAGGAAAATGTGAGAGCAGTCGGCCATCATTTGAAGTTGAATGCAAGTTTTAAAGTGCAGAAAGACCCGAAACACATGGATGAATCAACGACAGGATGGGTGAAAAAGAAGAAAATTCATGCTTTGTGATGGTCAGAGTCAGAACGCTCGGTTTGGTTTGCTGCTTCAGGGCTGTGCAGTCGTTGACATTGAGAGAAAATAATGAATTCAATATCATCTCAATAACTTTTCAAGGAGAAGATCGGGGCCCGAAGCTTAAAAGAAACGGCATAACACAACGCTACGATGACGCAAAACAACACAAAAACAAGAAAAGTCATGTCCAACACAGTAAAGAGGCTGTGGGATGACTTGAAGAGAGCTGTTTGTGCATGAAATTCCAGGGATATTGACAACCTGAAGCAGTTTAGTTGGCAGGAGTGGTCTAAAATTCCTCCACGTTGTTATGTGAGACTGATCAGCTGCTACAGGAAAAAAACGGTAGAGGTTGTTGCTACTAAACAAGGTTATCCCCGCTAGGAGAGGCACATACATACTTAAAAACAAACTCCAGGGGTATCAAAGAAGAAAAATCTCCTCAGTAAGAGCCTAGAGAAGAGTTTGCGTGAACTAAATTCCGTCAGATTGATCTCGTCTCTGGTACGTTGAATTATACATCAGAACAAAAGACTTCGAGATGCAAAATACTGAATGTAAAATAAAACTTTACATGTAGTCCTACGTACCGGTTACTCGTGACAGCCAACAGCGACAGTACACCGTCGGCAGAAATCGCTCGCCGCGTCTCTATTTGAACGATATTTAACACAGGTGTGCTCGTCTGTGTGTTTTTCACGTCGTGATGCCAACACACTGCCGGTAGGGATTAATTAGCCATCAATCCGCTGGCCTCCATCCTGTGTGGATCCGGCGGGAGAACCACCATAATCCAAAAGATTCCTAGTGAGACACAAATCTTTTTTTTTTGTTTCTTGTCTTTTTTTTGTATTATTGAAGGTTTTGTTTTCCATCCATCCATTTTCCTGCCGTTTATCCAAGCCACTATGTGCCGTGATCATTTGTTGCCTCGCACTAATCCCACACGCTCCACCTTGATCTCGTCTGTCCAGTGTGATCTCGCCCTTCCTCTCTCCTTCCATAAATTCAGTAGAATCTGTTTCTCTAGACTGTTTGATGATTTCTATATGTGACCAACGTGCCATCATTTTTGCTCCAGTATGCTGGTTTGAAGGGGTATTAGTGGCTGGAAGGCTTTCTGTATCTCCTGTCTTTGTTGTCAAGGAGATTCTCAACATACACGTCATCACCAGTGTTTGAATCCATCGACTGATTTTTTTCACACCCAGACTTCGTTGCTGGAAGACCAGAGACCGCATTAGCTGTTACTTTGTTAGTCGAGTAGCGTGCCGAGTAAAGAAGCACTGCTGTCCCTCACCGTGGCAAAGATCTCCAGCTCCTCCTGGAGACGATCCCAGGCCAGATGGACTACATAATATATGTAGCATATTCCGGGTCCGCCCCGTGGTCTCCCTGTTGGACGTGTGTGGAAACCCTTTATAGGTACTCAGAAGGACGTCTCTGTGTTATGGGGTGCTTTGACCGGCCAAATTCGACACTCTGCCCCTCCCCCGGACTTTTGACTACACGTTTCTTTAGCTTTTGAATGCAATCCGTACGCAAAATAATTTGAAGGACACTTTTTTTCTAGCGACACATATTGTCATATTTGGTGGAATAAGGATCAGTTTCACGCGCAAAAGGCTTGAATCTTTCAACTGTTACAGGTAAAACAGGCACATCCTGTGGGAGGAAGTCCAAATGTCCTCACACGCTGCCTTAAAACATTTTGATGCTACTTGTTGAAAGTTTCTACGTAGACCTTCATCACGCTGCTTTGGCTCTGGATAACGACCGACATGTTCCATGAAAAACGACGTGCATTGGCTGGCAGCTCTACGTTCTATCATCTTTGAAATGGTTGCCGTGCATTGTAGCTGCATAGACCTGAATGCCTAACTTGCACCGTGTGTGTGTTTGTGTGTATGTGTGTGACTTGTTACATCACTTGGGTAGCGGCGTTAACAGCTGGTGCTAATTTGAAGTCGCCTTGGACTTGTCCACAGACTGGCAGTGAGACGCTCGCAACGATTCAGACTCCAAGTAAAAGGCAACACAACTTGCCAAATATCATCAGCAACAAGCGGAGTCGTCATGTATGGAGGAGACGCTGCTTTTTGAGTACAGCTTGTGAAACCAGTACACGTTCATCCAATAATATTCTGTCCATCTGTCACTTTGTTTTACGTGAGCATATAAACAAAGCTATAAATGAGTGTGATTGAGTGAGTCAGAGGGAGATCTTGCACACAAACCTCTTAAAATTCAAGCCGTACCACCCCCACCACTCCTCCCCACCACCACCAGCACCCCCACCACCAGCAGCACCCGGTACATACGTTCCAATGTCGCCTGCCTGCTTAGACGTCCAAACCACGTCAGCTGGCTTCTTTCGACGTGAAAGAGGTGCGGTTCCACTCCGATATTGGAGCTCCTGGCCCTGAAGAGGAGGATGAGTCCAGATGCCCTGCGGAAGAATCTCTCTCTCGCTGCCACAGGTAAGAGTTGGAACGTAGATCGACCAGTGTAAGAGCTAAATTCACCATGTGGAAGGGTTAGCTGTTCACTGATACACTCCTGGAGGAATGCCTGGCTCTACACAGCTGTGATGTACGGCGTCTGCTCGTGTGTCATCAGGACACACGTCACCCTGACCTATGTTATAACCTGTCTTATGTTTCTTACTTACTACTTTGGCTCTTTCTACGACTTTTTCCTTTTGCTTGAGATGTCTAACCCATCTCTAAGGGAGATGGAAGCCCCGAGCAGCATGTGCCTCCAATCCCAGCGGACCAACGTGGTAGAGAGGGCCGTAGGGTGGGCCGGCCTTCAGCTCCAACCCTGACCCTGACTCCCACGTGTGCTGCAGTCAATTCTCTCTGCACAGCTACAAGAAGAGAGTCTCCACGGCCATGTGATTGGACTCACATCCACGCCACGGCTTAAGCCACGCACAGATTACATCCAAATAACGTTTGTGACACGTTCTCCAATCCAGCATAAGCAACGATTTGCAGTTCTGAGTCAACGTAAAGACTGTGACGTCAGATTCACCAGATGACTTCAGGAGACCGTGATGCTGAGAGAAACGAGATGAAACCGTTCCAAAAGGCTCAGGTGATCTTTTTACCAGGATCCACAGATGCAGTCGTCTCCAGCGAGGTGCGGCCAAAGGATGGAAGAGGGAGGAGACGTCAAAACCCTCAAAGTCTGATCCAAGCCAAATCCAATGCTGTAACGGTCAACAGTCAGGGTGCGTGGCTGGAGAGTGCCCCCTGCTGGGGAAGGATGCATCCGGTCGGCCTGCTCCACCACCAGAGGAGACCTTAAACGCACCAGGTTTCCCTCAACAACGTTTACCTCAGCGCAGCCATAGGCGGGCGGGCAGACGGATGGAACAAAGAGCCGTGCAGAGAAAAGTAAAGGACGTGAACGCACACAAGAACGAAACAAACACGCAGTCCGGATAACAAAATCATCTAAAGTCTCAGTCATTGTGAGCGGTAAACGCTTTTCTTGTCTGCCACACAACCGTCCAAAGTCTCACTCACTGCTCCAAAATCTTCCAAAGTGACACAAACAGATGGCACTGCAGGCTTTGCCGTGTTTCGAAACGTTATCATTTTCAATCATTTTCCAGTGATCATGGTTTTTTTGGTTTTTTGGTTTTTTTTATATCACACTATCGTCCAGCGTTGGCTTTTGGGAGCCGCTGGCTGGATAACACATTCAAAGACAACTTTATTCCAGTCAAATAACAGAATATCTACAATAAGCAGCGCACGGAGAGCTTCGCCTTGTGCGATGAAATTGCGTGGAACCACATCCCGCCCACCGTGCCCCTTTGGTCGGGTGGATGCGATGACGTCCATCATCGTGAACTGTCTGATCTCGCCGACTCGTGTCAGTGCGGAGGCATTCAGCTCCACGAGATGATCTGATCCATCTCACGCACTTTAGCGGGGAAAGGATACTTCATCAGCCGGCTGAGTGTGTGTGTGTGTGTCTGTTTATGTCTGACACCCAGTGGGTAAGTATTTTTGTGCTTTCCTTTGTACGGCTACCTCCACCTTTCATCACATACAAAAGCACAGACTTAGCGTGGTTGTTTTGGTGGCTGGGCTTTGTATTCGTGTGTCTGATCTCTCTGCTACACAGGAGTGAAAAGGCTTTTTTTTCCCGTCATGTCTTTTGTACGGAGGTCTTCTTAAACACACAATGCCAAAAAAAAAAAAAAGTCTATTTCTCCCAGTTCTGACTCTCTCTCTCTCTTCTATTCAGTCTGGCTGTACTTCCTGCCCCTGATGGCGAACTCGCCAGCAGTGTCTGGGATTTGGAGGTGGTTGTAGAAAAAAAGTAAAGCGAAAAAAAAATAAAATAAAGCAGCCGAATACTGAGCTGCACACATTTTAACCGGGGCAAGTGTATGAATGAGCGCATGCCACAAGTTCGTCCAGACACAAAAGTGTATTAAAAGTGCACAAGTTAAAGGAGAAGACGGACTGATAGACTAAAGTAAGTTTACTCAAGTATTAGTACTATGTCAGGCTACAGTACGTGCATATTCCCTGTTTCTGTGAGTCTCCATTTCTGAGAGGATTATTGCACTTTTCACCGTGCTACATTTATTTAACGTCTGTATGTATCAGTAACTTCGCATATTTTACGTTCAACATGAGATATGATGAAATATCCTTTGGATCTCCACCAATGCTGGATAAATGGATGGAGGGAGGGATGGATGGATGGATGGATGGATAGATGTATGGATGGATGG
>OMNV01010156.1:11791-22896 GCA_900303265.1 Brotula barbata | reverse complement strand
TAAATACGAGCGAGCTACATGTATGTTATGATACTACAACTGATTATTTCATCATTTTCTGCAGAGCAAAACTATCAAAGCACTTACTGAGCTCGCAGAGAAATTCCTCCGTAGATTTGTTGCGTGATTCCGCTGAGCAAAATGAAGTTTGCAGTATAATTTACCTGAAAAAGAGCAAATATCGTTAAAAAATAAGTCAGCACAGACAGTGAGAGCTGATCAGGACTGATATTTGAAGACACACACATACCCTGTTCAGAATCGAAGGCGTGTGCTCCCTGACGCAGGGCTGAGCTGCAGGTGTGACAGCGGAAGCACTCCCTGTGGAAGTAGAGGCCTTCAGCACAGACCCTCTCCACCATGTACACACGCTTTTCACACGAGTGACACCGGTCACTTGACTGTGGGAAACTCCTCCGTACAGAGCCGGCCTGGAGAACACATCATGGCAGAATTCAGCGTTAAAGTCAGACATACAGTCTGTGTTTTGAATGAAGCGTTAGGGACCAGAGGTGAGGTGAGAGGGAGAGAGAGAAAGACAGGCCGTCTGCAGTGATGTTCCACTCATTTGCATATGCTACGTATGCATATTATAGACAAAGATTTGACAAGAAAAATCCAACAAAGTCAGCTAAAAAGGTAGAAATCGCTGTGAAAGTATAAATGCAATGATGGTGCTCGAACACCAGGGGGAGACAAAGTGAAAGGATCGATAAACTCATTCAGGGGAGAGCTAATACACAGCTAATACACAACTAATACACAGCGCACAGTCCACCTCCTTTAAAATTAGATAACACTAATAACATCTTTAAAGCTAAGAACAATGATAAATTATTCAAACACATTTCTGAGATTTCCACTAATTGCAATGTACATTTAGTTTACATTTACATTTTTTGTAATTTTTCTTAAAATAAATGGTTTTCTGTTGAAGATAAACCTTTTAAGCGGCGGGCAAATATAAATATAACTTAATTATATAGAACAACATGTCTAATACATATATATAGATATACATACATACATACATAGATATATAGTTTTTATCAGTTTTTTACAATCAGAAAAGTATGAGTCAAAGGGAGAAAAGCGGGACTGTTACAATAAAAGCCAACTGCCGCCTACGGATGACTTTGAATGAATGAAAACTATTGTTTTTGGGGTTTTTCAATGTAATTGATTGCACATTAGAAATACTCAGTAAAGATTACAGGCAGGCAGAAAAAGGAGAAGTGGAGCAAGAAGTCACGTTTCTTCATCAGCCCCCCACCCCTCGTCTTTTTACCGGCTACCTTTACGCCTCTTTAATGTGCCTTTTTCCTGCTTCCACTGTTATTATTATGCAGATCCCATCTGTGCCGCACGTGAGCAATAAATGAGAATCCGGTCGCATGAACCTGGCAGTGTAAATGTAGCCACTGGGACAGGGCTGCGCTCTACAGTTGATGACATGTTGGGCGGGTGAGGCGACGGTGACGCCAGTGTGCCGAGGGAGGACCTGCGGCTGTGCTTGTTTTTAGAGGAAGTGACACAATAAAATAATCATATAGATAATCACAAGGTTCCGTGGAGGCACATATAGAAGTCCTTGATGTCCACATTTTGTCCCTAACATTCTTCATCTAACCCAAAAATAAAGAGGACATGCTTCCTTTATGTTCAAGCAGTGTAACTCCTGCTGTGGAGCTGAATGTTTGGGATGGGTGGAGCAGAGGAACCCACCACAGAAGTGCCACCACAAAAACACACACTTGTGCTCTCAGAAGGCTGCTGCTGATTAAACACACAAGGGGCAGCGGCTGCAGCTAAAAGCAAAGCTCACATGCAGAGGAAGGTCCTTCCACACATCATCACTGTCCTCTCACGATCATGTAGGTCCACATTTGCTGATTTTTTTTTTAGGTAATCACATGAGTTTGAGGTTTTACAGGCTCCTTGTTTTTTACAGGGAGACGGAAAGTCCATCCTGTCTGTCTGTTAGGACCGAAAACATTGTATCGTTCAAAAAAACATGTTTGCAAATTTGCAAAATGTTTGCAAATGTTTGTTTTGGAGAAACAGCACGTTCCTTTGAGGACAGTGAGTCTCAGTGTGGGATGAGTAGGATGAGAGGATACATGTCATAACAACGATATCATGACATCACAGGGAAAATGAGAATCTTTCATATTCTCCCCTTTTTTCTCTCCTTGTCGCTGCTTGATCCAAACCTGATCCTCGTCTGATGGAAAGCAGAAGACAGATGTGAATCCTAACCAAATCTTCAGCACGACGGATCCAATCATATCTGTTTCATCACAATCGCCAAACGACTTCCCTGGATTTCATTTTCATCTTCATTCAATTTCAAGCTACGCCAATCACCTCCATTCTCTCACGAGTCCACCGTGTATCTTATCACTCATGTCGAGCTCTGACAGATCGTCACGCGTTATCACCACGACACGCGATGATGCGACACCTGCAGGAGTCGTGACCTTGGCCTCCCCCCCGTGCAGCAGTGTTGCTGTGCTGCAGCGACAAGGACCAGATCCCTCTGCTGACATGACGAGGACCACGTGCATCCGTAGAAATTTGTGAATATTCAACAGCAGGGAGCAAGTAGGTTTACTTTTACTACATCTAATATCAGGCAGAGCACTAACTACAAACACACAGATCACACAGAGGGTCTCAAAAGTCATGCTTGAGACGGTCACCTTGGTTACGGCAGAGTTTTCCCCTGAGAACATCTGACTAAGGTGAGCCGCTTTTTCCTTAATGTTCTTTGTCTGAAAGGCTCTAGCGTGTCGCGTCTGAGCTTTTTTCTGCGGGAGGACAAAACAGAAAGCGTCAGTCTCAAGTCCCAACGCGGCCAGACGACATCAGACCAGAAGCTGTGAGCGGAGACATAATTAGGCGGAACATTTACCACTAAACAGGTTCTACGCTGTGAAACAATGAAAGACCTTTCTGTTCTGTTTGCCCAATAAGACGCAGGTCTGACAGCTGAGCGTGAATTGTGGGAAGGAGAACAATAACGCCGCTGTGCAGGGATGAAAGCTGCGTTATTATATCAATGTCACACCCCAGTTGATCTGATTAATTATATAGTGATCATAGAGCAGGAACCTGAGAGAGACAGACAGACAGACACCACGGAGACGGAGACGGAGACGGAGACGGAGATGGAGGGGGAGAAACAGGTGCGACCGTGTTTCTGTTAATATTGAACCTTGGATCAGATTCACATTTTTCTGAGACACTGATGGATCCTGACTTTGAGGAACACACCTGGATTATATGATTCCAACGGGTGGATGCAAACATAATCATAGTCGACGTTTCATCTATTCGCTCCTATTAATTAATGCATGTTTTATTCCCATTTTTTCCTTAATCAACAACAACAACAAACCAAATCAGACTACAGCGTGGATATAAAGGGGCTGCTTGTTTACAGGTCTAAAGTCTTGCCGCGCAAATCTGAAGTCAAGTCCCAAACAAATACATCCAGTCACAAACCATGACTGACACGTCAAAGTCAAAGCCTAAAATTCAAGTCCTAAACAAGTCACAATGCATCTTTAATGCCTGTAAAAATGCATAACCGTGTCATTTCTTAGGAAAGTATTTTACCCTCAAAAAGTTACGAAATAGTGAGGTGACAAAATCAAAGTCTTTTTTGATGACGTCACGTCTCGAGTCAGCAAATGTGTGACTCAAACCCACGAGAGTCGAAGTCATGCAAATTGAATGAACACACGAGTCGCTGAAAACCAGCGGAAAAAGGACTGGAAATGGATTTTCTCTGTTTCCACCATCTCCCACACGAACTAAGAGGACTTGCCGAGATCCTTCTTGCAGCCCCGCTCTGAGGCATGGCAGGCCTATGGCAAATCTGAATAATCAAAACAGCTTATTTGCAGACGTAAGCCTCCGCGTGTGCAGCTGAATGAGTGTTCCACACGGACTCAGACCGGGCAGTGACGTGCCTGTCTGTCTCGCCTCGTGCCAGGTCTGTCTGTCTCGCCTCGTGCCAGGTCTGTCTGTAGGTCTGCTCTTGCCATTTTCTTCAGGGTGGATAATTAAGGACTGACCTCACCATGTGACTATACATTACACAAACCGTAATGTATAATCAGCGTAATATATAATCAACTTTCACTTTGGGGCCTTCATGGGGGATTAGAACATGCAACAAACAGAGAGGGCTTCAAAGGGGGGTAAGAGGAGATGGGGTTCACCTCACTGATCTGCTCATCCACCTCCCTGAGACGCTGCAGAATTCTTGACATGACTTGGACTGCTGAGCGGCAGGAAGGAGAAGCAGCAGGGCGGTCTGCACGCTCAGGCTCCGGCTCAGGCTCAGGCTCAGGCTTAGTGTGCGTCTGAGCAACGTGTCTGAGTTTCCTAAGTGAGTACAGCTGCTGGGACTGAGGCTGGACTGGAGGCTGGACCAGTTGGGGTTTGGGTACTTTCTTAAGTGGCAGCTGGAATATGTGTTCTGCTGCATTTCTGACAGACTGGAAGTGAAAATATGTCATAGCATACGTGAGCCGTGGTGTAGCTCAGACAGGCTCATTGTGGTCCACTCAGATGAACCAGATATTGCAGACTGTAAACCTTATATAATGTATAAATGTTTTTATGTGTGCTATCATGTCTTTGTCTGTGTACACATCTGCATTGGGGCAAGAGTTGTGACTGTTATAGAATAAAAATATAATGTCTTTGTGTGTTTATGTCTTCTGTTTGGACAGTATGAGTATGTAAACCACTGAGGTATCGCTCTGCTCCAGTCTACCTGTGTGTCTGGAGGACGTTTAGCTGGGACTGTAGGCCTGAGTTTAACACGCAGAATCTCAGTCAGGTCAAGCGGACGCAGGGAGGACGTCTCATAGTGTGACTGAGGTTTCACAGAAACGTAGGAAGAGAGTTAGTAAGACGACATGAAAGAATGAAAAAGAAAAAAATTAGTGCAAAAAGAGCAGACATGAATAGAGACCAGATCACAACAAGGAAAACACCTTATATAATGTATAAATGTGTGTATGTGTGCTATCATGTCTATGTCTATGCACACATCTGCATTGGGTCAAGAGTTGTGACTATTATAGAACAAAAATATAACGTCTTTGTGTCTTTATGTCTTCGGTGTGGACAGCATGTGTGTGACAGGTATCTGTCTGCTCCAGTCTACCTGTGTGTCTGGAGGACGTTTAGCTGGGACTGTAGGCCTGAGTTTAACACGCAGAATCTCAGTCAAGTCAAACGGACGCAGGGAGGACGTCTCATAGTGTGACTGAGGTTTCGCAGAAACGTAGGAAGAGAGTTAGTAAGACAACATGAAAGAATGAAAAAGAAAAAAATTAGTGCAAAAAGAGCAGACAGAAATAGAGACCAGATCACAACAAGGAAAACATCAACCCATTCTCAAACATCCGGGTAAATATATATTGAAAAAAATAAATTAAATAAAATAAAATTTGTTGACATAAAACAAAATTAAATTAAATTAAATTAAATTAAATTAAATTAAATTAAATATGACAGCGCAAAAGTGAGCGGTGGTGTAGCTGAGTCAGGCTCATTGTGGTCCACTCGGGTATAGCACATATTGCAGATCGTTACCTTATATAATGTATAAATGGGTGTATGTGCGCTATCATGCCTATGTACATGCACACATCTGCATTGGTCCAAGAGTTGTGACTATTATAGAATAAAAATATAATGTCTTCTGATTGGACAGTATGAGTGTCTAAACCACTGAGGTATCGCTCCGTTCCAGTCTACCTGTGTGTCTGGAGGCCGTTTAGCTGGGACTGTAGGCCTGAGTTTAACGTGCAGAATCTCAGTCAGGTCAAGTGGACGTAGGGAGGACGTCTCACAGTGTGACTGAGGTTTTGCAGAAATAGTAGGAAGAGAGTTAGTAAGAAGTCATGAAAGAATGAAAAAGAAAAAAATTAGTGCAAAAAGAGCAGACAGGAATAGAGATCGGATCACAACAAGGAAAATATTATCCCATTCTCAAACATCCAGGAAAACTATATATTTAAAATAAAATAAAATAAAATAGAATAAAATGTGTGTTTTCACCTGTTTCCGTACACTGGAGCTTGTTGTACTTTCAAACTTGGCCAGCAGCTGAGTAGCCATGGATCGCACTTTGTTTTCTTTGGGCTCTCGTTCTTCTTGCACAGTAGAGCCATTTGTGGAGAGATTGGTGGCCTAAAGAAACAAGACGTTAATAAAGGCCAAGCTTTCAGAGTTAATTCTGGAACTGAATGTAGTTTATCAACAAACCTCCTCCAAATAGCTGCAGAATTTCCGCCTCCTTTTGTAAATGGGATCAGAGCCATCTGACTTCTTTTCTTCCTGAAAAGTTAAATTACTTAACAAAATCAGAGTGGAATACAGCCAAAAAAACAATTGTTGCAGGGGAAATGACTAATTTGACAGTAATATGCATTTTGAAAAATTACATGAGGTAGAAATAACGAGGCATAGTGGGATTACCTTTGGTACCCGTTTCCTCGGCAATGTCAGATTGAGCATATTGTTAATACTTCTGACATCCTTTGATGGATAATCTTCATTGTTTTCGTCCACTCTGGAACCTGCAGTGTAACATACAAGCATACAAACAGTAACATAACGTGACGTGGATAACAGTCACAATAGAATGTTCTGGTGAAAGGATCTAATAGACACGGTCTACTTATGAAAAAAAAAAAAAAAAAAGAAACTTGAGCAATAATGGAATGTACCATCAATGTAAACAATAGATCCTATAAGTAAGCCTCCAGTAAGCACTGCAGACAGCTGTCTTCATGTTCTCAGCTCCTCTCAAGCAGCTGTGCAACACACAGGAAACCCTGAACTTTAATACTTCCTCTTTCACTGCTATAGTTTGACAACCACTTTCCAATACAGCGTATTTTATACATGTTTAAAGTGTGTAAATAATGTGTTTTATGTGTGAATGTGTTTTTTTATTTTTTTTTGTACATGAGTATGACAGTGGGTGTTGGTTTTGAGGTCTGTTTGTACATGAGACAGTGTGGCACATGGTGCTGCAGTTCAGGGCGGCAATTGCATGCATCTGCGTCTAATTAACATGGCTGCAGCAGATTTGTCAATCAGGCAGTAACCCATTCATGCTTCCCTCAGAGAAACTGCAGCAACATGTGCCACAGTTTCTCATATATGCTTAAAAAGAACTAATTGGGTTGCCTGGTTGTGGTGAATTTGCTCCTCCACTTTACTTTGGCCGCCAATTTCCTGTTTGTGGGACAATAAAGTCTTATCTTATCTTTGCCAAGGACAGTTTGGCTAATCAAGTTTTGCAGAACATTCAGACCAAAATCCACTGATAAGCCACTTTGGAACTGCTTGTCTGATTAACTTTTGTGTTGGAGGAATATTTTACACATGATGACTCAAAATAAAGAGATGTTGCTCTAATCTTCCTGCAACTGTGACACATTTCTGTCAACAAAGCATTATTCAAAGTTCAAACGGCTTCAGCTGCAACAACATGTTTGGGATGAGGTGAAAGTTCAAAATCATACCTCAGTCATCTCTCACTTCCTTCTGTCTCTGACTCATAGCTTAACATTCTTATGGTTTACTGAGCCACAAAAGAAAAGTGTGGCAGCCCAGGCATATATTTATATCTCATACTGGTTCATTAACTATTGTTTAAGCTATTAATTACAAGGGCAAGGAGCGGTTTGAATAGAGTTTGAACTACCTGAGGCAGGTAGAGGTGTGCCACGGAAGAGCTCATAGAATTTGGACAGGTAGGTCAGCATCCGGGTCTTATCCAGCTCCTGGCCGTCACACACGTCCTTCCCAGATGTGAATGGCCGGATTCCAAATTCCCGCTCGCTGATGTCCAAAGCCAGCTGGACGTTTGCAGCATGGTCTTCCTCGTTTAATGAGTCAAAATCTCTGATGGAGAAAGGTGAGAGGTGATATTAATGTTAATGATGCACTCGTCGTGTGTTGTTTTCACTATTTATCATTCTTCCTCCAAACATTTTTAGTTTACATATACTATAATGAAGAACGCCTTTGAATGTTCCTGTCTTTCTCCTTGTCCCGCTACTTGAGTCTGGCCCAGAATATCCACAAAACATAGGAAAGCAGGGAAACACACTTTACAGATTCTTCTTTCATCACTTTTAATGCCATATCTCTCTCTGCAGTTTCCTCAACACTGCACGTCCTCGTTGTTTCCTAAATGCAGTCCCACTTAAAATTCACTTCAAATCTAATTCTTAACAATGATCAATGAATAACAAGACTCGACTGCGGCAACAAAGTCTGTCATGCAACGGGTGAGGGATTATTTCCGGGTGGAAAATTCCTTTTCTTTCTGTGGTTAAAGCAGAGTGTAATTTAATCAGTTCACCGATATGAAAATACTTGGATGCTGTAACAAACTCTGGTTGGGAAAGAAAGTGCTGAGTCGGAAGGCAAATATCAATTTACTATTAGGATTTATGTACCTATGATTATGAGCTCTGTGTCATTACTGAAAGAATGAGGCTGTGGGTCCAAACTGGACAATACCACAGGGAATATGTATGATCTTCCCATCTGGCCTGGGAATGTACTGGGATCCCCCGGAAAGAAGTGGAGGACGGGCAAAATCTGGGCTACTTTATCCACTACATGTGCTGTAATACTCTGAACAAGAAGCATTTGGGTAGGAGTGAAAAGGGGTCGATGGATGGATGAAGAACTGAATGAATGCTCCAGCCAAACATAGAACATTGGGTGGTTGTCGAATGGTGCAGAAAATAAAATAGTTTGTCCTCTTTTATTCTATTTTAATCTCATTTGTGGTGATAACTTTCCTTCTCTTGTGTCTTCTTATTAACTACTGATTTAATCCTTAGAATAATCAGCATAACGAGGCCCCGTTTTGTCCACAGATGTCTTGTGTCGGACCTGTCTGACTGGCTGCCCCGTCAACAGTAAAATATGCAAAATGTTCACGTGTTTGGTTTTACTGCAGACCTCCAATTCTAACTTAACCGCGATCCATTTTCTAGTACACCAAAACTCATTCGTCGTGAAATGGATCAAATGAGATTCTCTCGTCGGAAAAACATCTCCGCCTGCACAACAATCCCCGGCGTTAATCTGAGCGCGGACATTTCCTCTCTCTTCTATTCTCAGCAATGTACGCATGGAAGTGGAAAGTGAGGTGGAAAAATGCCAGTGGTATCTGGAAACGTCCAGGCCCACGTGAAGCTGCAGCGGTATGTGGCGAGGTGGGGAAGGAGGAAATGAAAGGGTCGGAGGTTATAATTAGATTTGTCAAAGCACCAATCGGCTACCATCACTAATTCCGTGCAGCGTAAGCCGGTGTGAACCTAGAGAGATGAAAAGTGTTTTCAGGAATGAAGCGGGCCTTGACACGCTCACCTACTTCTCCCTGGGTGCAAAACTGAAAGTGAGTCACACGACGACTCCTGGTCGAATAACATATTTTTATAGACAGAACGACTGAAAGTCAAAGCTTGAATGCGAACATGTGGTGAAGTTCATCGCTGTCTGCTGAGGATGAGCACAGACTGTCATCTGGGCGGAGTGAATGTTTGACGTTGAACGTGAATGTCAGCAGGAACGAGCAGCAAGGGGTGATGAAAGAAACATCGACCTGCCTACGTAAACACGCACACACCTGCAGACTTCACACAATGCCAGCAGTGAACTTTACACACAGAGCGGTTGTGTATGACTTGTTTCTGTCTGTCAGTATGAGGGAGTGTCTCCCTATTGACACGGCCTTTTGAAAGGTCAGCCTGTTTTGGAGGTCGGCTGTCTGCTGTCATGTCGGCGTAAGACATCGGGAGCGTCTTCATGATTACAGAGAGGCTGCTTTCATTTGTCTGTAACCAGGTCACGACACCTGGATGTGTGTGTACACGAAGCACAGTAACAGGTGAGATAATGTGCAGTCACATAATCAAGTCCAGGGATGGGTACACTCACATTTGAGTGTGTATTTGTGTATCTGTTGGTGAATGTGTAGTTGTGTGTATCGGTTTGTGTATTACTGTATTTGAGTATGTTGAGTGTGTAACATAAGTTATAATAAGTTGGAATACATATAATATAATATAATATAATATAATATAATTCTATGCAGCAAGATATTCATTCTTGTGGTGTGTGATTTGTGATTGAGGTTATTTTCGTGGGTTACGTACATCAGCTGGGGTTTGAACCTGTGAATGAGAGCACAGAGGGCGACGCCGCTTTTCCACGAGGACGTCAGGTCGGTCACGCTCACGTTCTTGTATCCCTCCGTCTGTTTCTGGCACCAGGTGAGCAGCCTCCCCGGTCTGATTTCAGACTCTGCCACAGAGAAACCAGAAAACAACGTTGGTGCTCAAACACGTAGTCGCTGACATATAGGCCCTCACGGGAAGCAGATGATGTCATACTGTAAATAAGGTCCAGAGATGGGGTGCTGGGTGCTGAGGTATGTACACGTCTCTGTCAGAACACGTAGTCCTCACTGTCTTTGGTGAAGGGCTCAGATTACTGCAGCTCAGTTCACCGAGTTTTTAAACATTCCGTATTTGATGGTAAAATAGAACTATTCCGTGGTGAACCAATGAAAAGCTTCACAACTACAACCACACTACTAAACTTGTTACCCGAGAGTACATGTTAAAGCAAAAATATCACAGAGTAAGTTGAATCAGTGAATTAAAATGTAGCTTGTGTGGTAGCACGCTGATAGCCTTGACGCTGGAAGTAAAGCTAATACCAGCTGTAGCTAAGGTGGGAAAGATACCAACCCCTCTTGTTGCTATGGCAACCTTTTTATTCATCCTTTACACAGCTTAACATGGCCACTACAATTTTTTTCCTGTAATCCTTTTTTGACATGATTTCACTGACAGATGTAAGTAAAATTTGTAATCAAACCAGATTAGGGAATTGCAAGACATCACAACTGTCACTGTCTGATATGGGAGCAGATTTCACCGGAATAAACTTAATGATTATCATTTAACATTTCCATTTCCAACCAAAATTATGTGGAAATCCATAGTTTTCCAAAACATTCCAGGTTTTAAAAATATAAATAT
>OMNV01010156.1:0-11771 GCA_900303265.1 Brotula barbata | reverse complement strand
TAAAAATATATATTTCTAAGATATTTATATATATTTCTATTTCTTTTCCAGGATTTTCAAGGCTGTAGAAACTAGCTAGGACTTGGGCCAAGTGTGCTGTGAGCTCTGCCAGGCTGAACATCAAAGAGTCCAGCCTTCACTTTCATGGCGGAGTGCGTCAGGATGAATGTCTATGTTTTTCCTGGTATGAATTTCTAATCAGGATACATGCATACGTTTTCAAAATAATGTGAGTGGTTATATTCCTTGGATGTATACAGGGTCATGCTGAAGGCAGGAACAGTGAGGCACTGTTGAATTTGGAGAGGAAGCGTGTGTGTGTGTGTATGAGTGTGTGTGTGTGTGTGTTTAACAGCTCCTTCCACAGCCCAGCGGCTCGCATTTCAAAGCTTCTGTCTCACTATGAATCCACATGTAAAACCAAACCTCAGATCAAAACTGATTCACTGACTGGAAGTTAACTTTGGCTCCTAACTGCAGCTGCTGGTTAGAGGAAGAAGAAAAAAAGGAAAGAGCGGCCAGCAGAGACGAGGGCAGGACCAGATTCAGTGAATCCATCAAATCAGCTGAATCAATGAACCAACACGTGGATCTGTGAGCCGTACTCACCTCTTCTGGCCACGCCCACGGGCCGACGTATGGTGGCGGCTCGCTCCAGGGCGCAGGGATTCAACTCGGCACTGACGTACAAGTGACGCACCTTGGACACGCAGAGGGAGACGAGACACTTTAATGAATGATTTCACCATCATCAAAATGTTTCAAATGCAGTTGGATGTTATAGCGCCACCATCAGTCTGGATGATTTTGGTTAGGAATTTTGTTTTGGTACATCTTCAAGCAATGGCAAAAGATTTAAATAGAACAAAAATGAAGATAAAATTGACCTCAAAATGGCAAATAGAGGAGGAATCATAATCATGAAAAAAATGTATTTTTATGTCATTTGACTATTTGCTCACTTACAGTTATCCATTGTGAAATCATGACAAAATTCAAATGTTATTCAATTTTGACTAATATATATATATATAAAGCTTTTCCACTAAAGGTTTCTCATAAGTTACAAGCTCAAATTTGTTCCACACACCTCAGAATGTGACAGAGGATTCAATCGATTCCATCTTACCTGGTGCGGTCTGAGACAAGATGAGTTGAGGTTTGGGTATCGAGTCCCGGGATCGATGGTGTACTGATCAAAGTTTTTGGCAATGTTTTCAGGTGTGGTCTGTGCAAGTAATCTGTAAATACTCTCCCTGTGGATACAAAAAGACATAGATAATGACTAGCATCATACATATTTCAGCTTTATTTGTCTGTTTTAAGATATGTTGGGACTTGAGGACCCTGAGTGAAGTTTGGATGTGTACCTCTCTGCCAGCACCTCCAGGACGGGCCGACCCTGAGCCCAGCTTTTCACCATCCAGGCTGTATCAAAGGCAGCCAGGAAGCCTCGGGCACAGCCGGTGCCCATGGGCCAGAAAGGCTGCAAGGTGACCAATACACAAAATCTACATGAGTGACAGCGGTGCTACAGAGACGTGGAAGATGAGCCACAAGGTGGCAAAGTCTGAAAATGTGACATCCATGTTGTGGCCTTTTCATGCACTTCATCCTTCAATGTCTTTCCCCTCTTTACCTCCAGCAGACTGTCTCCCACCAATGAAACCAGCAGCTGGTGTCCAAATCTCTCCCTGACCAGAGCGGCGTTCTCAGAGGCGTACATGTTGGTGAAGTCAAACATGGCCACGTCCGGCTGACCGCAGTGGTTCATGGCAAAATCCAACGTGGGAAGCTGGTAGTTGGTGCCAAAGTCAGCAGCCTCGCGGGCGTAGCACAGCAGAGCTTCCTGGTTGACATTTTCGCTGCACAGCAGCATCTGAGTGTCTGTGTAATCCTGGCAAGATGGAGAAAAACGTGTTTATGATTTGTTTATTCACAGGAATTTAACTAGCTGTATTCATTTGAGCTGAGGGATTAGAAATTCTAGAGGCACCTAAGGGTGTCCTAGTTCTACTACATAGATAGAAATGTATTAAAATATACATCTGGAGTGAGAGCTTTCTTTCTTAGGCTCACAAGTAATCAATTAGCTCTCATACGTCACACTAAAATACATCACAGACACTCAGTCCTCTATCAGTAATGATGCTTAAATGAAACAAAACATGAGGAAGGTAAAACATTGATGCTTACATTGATGACAACTCCTTTGTCCAACAGGCTCTGTTTCTTTGCAGTCATCACAAAGTAATGTGTGTTGTCCCTGTAGTACACAATGTTCTCCAGATCAATACCTGCAATACATAAGACAAACAAAAGGAAAACACAACATGAAGACTGTGGGATGTGCTTAGAGTATATATTACAGATTAAGACTAATCTGAAACCTTGTCTACAAACAAGCAGCAAAGGTCTTGGACAAAAGAACCTAAAGGCCTTAAGAACCTACTATGACTGTAAGAAATTAAAGTCATTATTGAACACGGAACACAGGAAGCTGAAGCTGCATTAGCATACAATAGCCTTAACTATCAAGCCCCGCCCCCTAAAGACAAATCAAACATGTTGTGCAGTCATACTGAGTCTCAAACAGATGAAAACTCTTGGCTCTTTCTCCCAAAATCTTCCAAAAAATGGCATTTGAATGATCAATAATCCTCATTATGGATAAATTAATTTTGTGTACAGTATGTGTGAGTCTCAATGAAACGTGGATGAGTAAATATGGCTCTGTAAATAGTGTGGGATGGTTGTTTGAATTTTACGACACAGTAATAACTATCAATAGTCATTATGTGTATCGTTGTAAAATGAGTGGTTGAGTGCACTGACTTGTTTGTCTTCTACCTCCAGGATGACACACAGACTAAAGATCACTCTGAACCCTAATGAAAGATGATGACCTTTGTGGTTGTCATTGATTGGCAGATAATCCTGCTGAAAACACTCACACACACACACACACACGGTCACATGTTGTTTGTACGGATGACGATGTCGTCCCCCACCTGTCTCCTCTTTGAGGTCAAGAAAGAACTTCTGATTGAAGATGAAGGCCACTCCGCTGATCTCCTCAACTTTGGCCTCGGCCGTGGTGTTCCTGTTGATGAAGTTAGCCGTGATGGCGATGGCTAGCTTTCCTCGAAACTCCTTCCGTCCGAACCCTTGGACAGAGACACGGGGGAGGGAGAGGAGGAGGAGGAGGAGGAGAGGATGTTAGCCTTCCAAACCCGGGCAGACCTCTGGGTTTGTCTGTTAAACCAAAGGAAGTCTTTCCTTCAACCATAATTACCAGGCTGTTATTTTAGGATAAGAGGCATCTTAACGCTGAGCCTTTATACAAGCAAAGGTAGCGTAAGCTAGGAACCAGGAAGTTACCGCTATGATTCCAGAAAGCGCCTTGTGTACATTACCCAGGGCAGCACAGACGCAGGCACGCATGCATAACCTTATTCACACACTTACAGTATTAGGTCTGCCATCAATATGACATTACTGAAGTAACCAGCTGTTACGAACCAGCTGAGGTACTTCCACGGATCACCCTGGGGCCGTGGACCATCAGTTGAAAACCCCCGTCTTATACCAAAAATGCATCTGTTCATCCGTAATGCTCAAAGGTAGAACGAGCGATGGGGGGTTGGTACAGGACGTGCTAGGAGATTACAGAAAAACATCCCGAGAATAATGTGCCTTATGAGAAAAAGGCTGGGACTACGCAAAAAATGTAAGAACAGAACATTTTGTCCACTGGTTACGTCGGTAAGAGTACAAATATAGGAAGTTTAAGGCAAATGGGTTTGTTTTTTGTTTTGTTTGCTGCAATTTGGCACAAACACGACAGCGACAAATAACAGGAGAAGAAGAAGCGCGAGTGGAAATGATGCAGAATGAAAGCCTGGACTCTCCGGAATCAAACAAACAATACATTATGTTTGATGCTGAGCGAATGAGGTCAGTATAACAACAAGACAAGATTTACGCAGGTTGAGTCACTGTGCGGCTTTCATGCGAGAACATAAATTTACAGAACAGACATCATAAAGGTAACTCAATGACTCAAATTGTGTCATCTTTTATTTATACAGCACATTTTAAAAAAAAACAACGCGAGCCAGAGTGCTGTAAAACACGGTAAAACAAACAGAACGGACTGGAGGAGAGAGCAGAGTGTATCTATAAATGCTTCATAAAGGGCAGATAGATAAAAATATATGTTAAATTAGTGATAAAAAAAAAGAGTCAGACTCTGGAGTAAAAATTTGATATCAAATGAGATGTGGCAACACAGACGGACGAGCAAACAGTAATTGGCGAATGATTCCATAGTTTTGTCACTTTTCCAAACACATCAACAATTAGCTAAGTACTAATGGGATTATATTTAACTCCAGCGGACTGAACAGCAGGCTGACTCCAGGGGGAACAATCCGCCCCGGGCTTTCTTCATAATTGCAGAATGAGCTAAACGTTTGATTCTGCCCAAAAATGTCCTTTTTAGGAAAAGGCATGTGAAGTGAATTGGTTGTTAGATGACAGCATTTGAAGGGGAGAGAGAGAGAGAGAGAGAGAGAGAGAGAGAGAGAGAGAGAGGGGAACGGCGAGGCAGAGCGATGGAGCCGGTCCAGCGCGGGTCCCAGCTCGCCTCTATTTCTGTACAACGTTCACGAGCGACGCAGCCTCACCCGCTGGGACGGATCAAAGGCCTCGCGAGAGTCTCCGTTTACACCGGCTGAGTTTTACGGCTTCGCCGCCCCGACGATGGGCTGTGAATTATTCAGCGTGAGAGTACACAAACAGTCCTCCGTCGTCCTGGATATATGTGTTATTCGGTAAACAGAAGGTGCTCTGGGTTTTATCTGCCGTACGCCATCAGCACACTTTAAGTGCACGTCGGCGTGTGTGTGAGGGGACTCTCACGTGGGGAGGTTTTATATGGGGATAACTGGCTGCAGCTGTGTCGGCCGGATCAGAAAGACGCTTAGGTCGGATGTTTCTGAACTCTTTTGACTTCTGATGCTCAGAATGCAGAGTGTGTTAGTGTGTTAGGAGTAATGTTGCATCAGTGTGTCCTGAATCTTACGACCGGCGGACGTATACAGAGGATAAACAGGAATTTCCACTATGCTCGACCCCGGCGTGGACCGTCACTGCACCGATGATGCGTTTTCCTTCGGTGCAGCTTGGACACGGAATGATTTGCATGTTGATGTTAAATTGGACACATTTATATGTTTTGCTGCATAAAAATGCATCGTAAAGAATGTGGTGACTGAGGCGTGCGGTTGTTGTGTTTGAATAGCTGTCCCCTGCTTTTTATATAAATCAAGTTGTATATGTTGCATTCTATTGTGTTGTGATTTTGTACGGCTGCTCCCTTTGGCTGGACTCTCTTAGAAAAAGGACTTTGATCTCAATGAGACCTTAGGGTGAAATAAAGATGGTAAAAATTACTCTCACTGGATGAATATGTAGCTATCTAATCTATCTAATCTATCTAATCTATCCATCTATCCATCTATCCGTCTGTCTATCTATCTATCTATCTATCTATCTATCTATCCATCCATCCATCCATCCATCCATCCGTCTATCTGTCTGTCTGTCTGTCTGTCTGTCTATCTATCTATCTATCTATCTATCCATCATCATCCATCCATCCATCCATCATCATCTATGCATCCATCCATCCATCCATCCATCCATCATCTATCCATCTATCCATTCATCCATTATCTATCCATCCATCCATCATCCATCCATCCATCCATCCATCCATCCATCTATCTATTGTTGGTTGTTGTTAGTTTCTGTCTGTTTTTCTGACAGGTAGATCCGTAGTGAACGTGTTACCATGTCTTGATTCAGTTAATCAGGCATGTGTAGAAGAAATGGAAGCTACAGCAGGGTCCACAGGGTCCACAGGGTCCACAGGGTCTACAGGGTCACCTTGATCTCATACTTTGGTGCCCTTTGAAGTCAAGTAGCTGTACAGTTTCCTCACCTTCCAGAGTGTTCCTTCGACCGTCAGCCCCGATCACGACATCAAACTCAAAGTCGGAGACAGGGTGATCGGCAGGGCGGACTGCAGCTCTCCAGCCAAGACCTGGGAGAGAGAGAGACAGAGAGAGAGGCAGACAGACAGACAGACCAAGAGAGTGAGAGAGAGCCATTGAGAAAGAGGGAGACAGAGAGAGAATTGAATTGAGCGTCATTATCTGCACTCTGTTATCATCTGTTTTGGTAAGGAATTTGGTTCATTTGCAACATCCCAAACATCTATTTGATAACAAAATCGCTTATTCCAAGGTCCAAACCAGTCCAATCAATTTTAGGCCTTTGAACGGAGCCTGTTGGATCGCCTGAGCTATTACATCATCAGTGTAAAGCTACAGTATTGTGCACCACATTATGTAAATGAAATTGTGATAACTTTTGTACAATGAACATCTTTGTATCTAACTAAAGAAGCTTTTACAGGCTTTCCACGTCTTCTGTGGATCCACAGGGTCACATTCTACAGACCAGGGACCCGTAACTGAATGCCAAAAATTTCAAAAATGCTCCAACATATTGATATTGTTTCGTTATCCTTTGGTCAGATGTTTTTTTTTTTTTTACTCAGAAAAACATTACATTTTATGCAGCAACATCACTGAGAATCAGTCATTAAAGTTGTACTTCCATAACAGGAATTAAAATAATCTGTCAATCCAGCCAGATTCCTTTGCCACTTTCTTTACTAAAACAGAACAGAACAGACCAGAACGGTGGAATTACAAAAAGAATGTTTGATTCTGGTCAATGTGATCTGTATTGTAGTTGTGCTGAAGGAAAAGTTGAAATAAAGGAAGAAATCTAAGACATTAAGTTTTTTAATGGGCTGAAATAAAGACAAATAATCATGCGTCATTTGACTACAATTTAAGCTGAAGAGGCTCATATGCAGCTACAATGGTTTAAATCAGATATTTTATTACTATCTTTCATTTTTATTGTCAACGCCAGAGGAAAACTTTCCCCAGATTGAGCATTTCTTTCCAGTTTCGTTACAGAGGGTCCAGTGGCTCTGGTCTGCAGACTGTGACAGTGAATCATTGCCAAACTAACCATATATATAATTAAATCCTGCTACATTGTTTCTCATTTAATAGTAGTGATTTGGAGTCTGCAGCGGTTTCTGTGTTACTGGCTGGACGAGCCTGGCATTCTGTTGGGTAACACCACCATGTGGAAAATGTTTTCCGTGATGTCAAGGGCACAGCTGAGTCCATGGGAGACAAACAGGAGGGATAAGTTGGAGTCTAAATTTAGGCCCGGCTCTCGTTGTTATCTGAGTATTGATATTAGAGCTGAGGAGACAAACACCTGACAGCAGCATGTGAGTCTCAAGTCCACCGGGTGGGGGGACGTGACGGCCAAGTGGACGTGCAGGGTTTGAGAGGTCAGTCTGAAGTTACTGAGTACAAAACAGGAACTTTGTGGAGCAGTTGTGCATTGATTTAATGTTACAGACGAGTGCTCTGTTCTTTAAACAAAAACAATTCTCCGTTATCCTCAAAAATTCCAGTAATTCATTTTATTATAGCCATGTTATATTCTGATCTTATCGTCGCTCCTAACAAACTCATATTCTCACCGAGCTGTAACTTTGTCCATTATAAGACAAAGTGTATGAGGATGTAACTCCTAGCAATCGTCCAGTGGTAAACGTAATATTTCATTCTGCATTCTTCACCTTATAAACAACATAAAGCTTTGTCCCACTTATTCATGGAGCAGACACCTTACTGACTCTCTCAGTTTACGCTTCTGTCTACAAAGGCATTAAAAGTACATAAATTTGCACACACCAGACCATTGGAATACGGCAGCAGCCTTAAACAAAACCTTCGTTAAGTTAGCTTTAACCCAAATGGATCGACTCCAGGTCTTACTAACCTAATACTCATGAAGACACAAAAAGGACCAAGGCTGGCATGGGATTCTAACCAAAGAGGTGCTGTGAGGTAGAAGTCTTCATGGATGCTGGGTCTCCTCAAGGCCCAGGCTTCCAAACTGGAATCAGTCTAATCAGGTTGGGTCTAGCCTGCTCTAAGGTTAAATTCCTAGCCGCCGTTCCACTGTACCTCCAGGACGTTTGAGTGTCTCATTTGAAGGACAGATGCAAAGTGGGAATCTTACAGAGTATGTCTAAGAGATTCAAGGATGCATCCTGATGTCTCTGATTAGCAAAACCACTAACATTGGCGTCTAAACTGACTTCATGCTCCAGTTGTGTCGGTTCCAGCTGCTTTAAACGCCTCAGGTGTCTCACAGGTGCTGAACCGTCCGTCAGTGCTTCCATATAAAATAACTGTCAGCGTGGGGTCGGACAGCTGAGGTCCATATGTGGACAGGTACCTTCGTTTTCCTGGTCCTCCGGAGGCTCCAGCAGTTTGACAAACTCCACATTGATGTGAAACTCCACGGCAACAATCAGAGCAACTTTGAGGAGCATCAGCTGCAGCTGCTGAATGCCTGTCGGACACACACACACACACGAGAGAAAAATTTAAGTGTTTGTATGCTGTCTGATATGTTTAACCACTGAGTGTGTAATGTGTTTTGACAGCGGTGCTGAGCTTCATTACACGCTAACGTCATTTTATTTAATCATTTCAGTCACAAAGTGTTCCTTCTGTACGAACAAAACAAAACAGCAAGGACACCCCAAAAATGTCCTGCTTTGATGTCATTCCAAAAGAAAAAAAAATTCTGTTTGCTCTTTAATTTGTATGCTCTCAAGCATCAGTTCCCAATCCTGGTCCTGGTAACCCCCGGCAACCTATATTTTCCAACTCTTAATTAGGATTTGGTGCTTCCCAAATGCTGATTGGATAAATACACCTGATTTAGTTCATCAAGGATGGGTAGATCAGACGCAGAGAGCAAGATAAAATCCTCTCATCTGTGATCCATTATCTGGACCTTCCATGTCAGCATGAGACAATAGAACACAAGGAAAGGTGAACATTAACTTCCTCAAACACAGATCAGTCAGCAGCTCATCGTTATAATGCCAAACCGAGCAGCCCAGACGTGAAAAGTCATCCCTGATGTCAACAGCACTTCCCTGACATTCAGCATGTGTGTGTGATCTTTAATAAAAAGGTTATATAGGTAAGGCAGGTTTACTAAAACAGCTGATATGCCAACAGTTACATTTATCCTAAATATCTTAAATAATTTTCTACATATAATAAACAAATTCATCTTATAGCAAAATCACATAATCACTTAAGACATAGAAAAAACTATTTATCTACTTTAAATTATTAATGATCAGGAAAGGAAACTTTTGTTACATTTCAAGACAAAAAAAAATCAATTTTCAGCCAAATTTAGCCTAATTTTAACACCAAAACCACAGCTGTTCAATTGCTACAATAACTTAAATACTATACATTTACTATTCTCTACATGTTTGAGCCTTTCTTCGTGCCTTCTAAATGTTTGATGCCGTGATCGTTACTGCATACGTTTTTCACTCTTATTCACTGTAAAAATGTGGGATCCTGCCTCAAAATTTGTTGCTCCACTGTTTGATCTTTTCTCACATTTCTCGTGCAGCTTTCTCCACGTCTCCTCATTAGCTTTGGTAATTTGCAGGTGTGAAGACGATCATGTGAATGTGTTAAAAATGGGCTACCTTTAGCTGGAAAGTGAAATAATTCTTAGATATTATTCATCATCTGGTCAGGAAAGTGCAGTTCAAATGACGAGATGCTGTTAAGAGACTTCCTCCATTCATGTACTCATCTACTCACTGATGTGGTCGATGGCCCCGGCGCAGAATTTGCCGTAGAACTTTTTGGCCCCGAGGCCCCTCAGGTCGTGTATGGTGAAGGGCCAGAGGTGCAGCACATTGTTCCTGGAGAAGGAGTCCCTCTTCTCAACCACCACTACTTTGGCTCCCATCAGGGCCAGCTCGATGGCCGTCCGCAGGCCGCAGGGGCCTCCGCCGATGATAAGACACTGGACAAGACAGAATGACAAATGGGCATCATTAACAACACACGGGACAAGACAGACGAGCTGCAGAAAGAGTCTCATCTCTGTCAGAATGATCGCAGGCGGGTGAGAGAGTCCAGCAGATGATGTTTGGTCGTGTGTACCCGCAGGCCCAACACCACTCCAACTATGACTCCATCTCTCATTACTGCCTGGACCAGGATGACCAGCAACAGATCACCTTCATCTGAATTTTGCCTTCTTTTAGAAATAGTGTTAATAATTAATCGGTTCTTCCCATCAGGCCGTCATGTTTCACGAAAACCATCCAGGAACTGCAGATGAAAATGAGCCTGCATGGCTAAATCTGACACATTTACACCGTAGCACTTAAGGCCTAATGTTAATTAATGAGAGTTGTTGCTTAAACATAGAATTGGTCCTTAAGTTTTTGAGTAATCCCGCTAACAAACACACCAAAACGGATGAAAATGCTTCCTTGGTGGAGGTAATAAGAGGAAACTGTGTCACTTCATCAGCTTTTCTATCCTTGTTTTGTATGGATTGACTTAGCCACGCTGTTTTCTGTAAGTCCATTTACAGCAGCACTGAACACTAAACACCAACTTTTTCAATCAAAAACTGTCACAGTTCAAATCAAGTTCATTTTCAACATTGGCAAGCAAAATGATTGAAGGGTGAACAACAGAAGAACAGTTGGGAAGCTCCGGCAGAGAGTGTTTAGAGTCTAGGCCATCTTCTCTACACCCCTGGGATCACCTTGACAACGTGTTGGGGTTGTTGGTTGAGAGAGGAGACGATGGAGGAGCGGG
Source organism: Brotula barbata (assembly GCA_900303265.1). Lineage (NCBI taxonomy): Eukaryota > Metazoa > Chordata > Actinopteri > Ophidiiformes > Ophidiidae > Brotula > Brotula barbata. The sequence goes on along the minus strand of OMNV01010156.1, from coordinate 942 downwards.
AACGTTACGGCCGGTCGACGCAGGACGTTTAAGATGAAAACATCTTCACGCTCAGGCGAAGGTTTGCCAACACCTAAGTCACCCGTTTCATTTCAAGGGTGCTTTTCAAGCGTTGACCTCACTCAGAAATGCATGAGGTCACCGCTTTGAGGTTACGGCAGATGTCTGAGAATGTGTGTTTCTAACATGACATCATCCCCCTCAATGAAAGATGAAAGGGAGAACTTCTGCACGTCCCTCTGGCAATGCCTCTCGCCAATTATGTCCATCTACACGCTGATCCCAAATTTAGACATGTTGCACCTCTCCATCATCTCAACAAGTATCCATTTGACCATTTTTAGTAATGGAGCTGAAGAATAATTCCGTACTGTTGTTATGTCCAGCGATGAGGTACTGGTACTTTGAACAAGTATTTTCATTTTGTGCCCATTTACCGCACTTCACTCCACAGTGGAATGGTTTACTTTGGATGACTTTGCACTCGTGATGCATTGATGAAGTTTTAAAAAAGTTAACACTGTAACCTTTGTTCGTTAACGCCACACAGGACCATACATCACACTGAATACTTGTTGATAGTTACATGCAGCAGACCGCTTGCTTTATTTTGCTTTATATATTTATTTGTTTTTCCACTTCTGTCTAGACTTGGTATTCTTGTATAAACTCTCTTTTTATTTATTATATTATTGTTATTATTAGCAGCAGTAGCAGTATTTGCTCTTTTGACCGATCATTCCCACCTGTGGACCTCTGATGTGGTGGGTGGGGGTAGGGACTGAGATTAGGAGATTAGAGAGATTTTTTCCAAACATATTATTGAGATTTGGGTGTCGTGCACACAATCTGTAATACAATATACAAATTAAACAATGAAATATTTGAACAGCCTCTGACATTGAAATTGCATCTCTGTCATTTCTGGGAGGGTGAGGGGGT